>WNWU01012968.1:205561-225443 GCA_012654045.1 Ptyas mucosa | reverse complement strand
TTGTGAAGCGTGGTTTGCACTGGCGTTTTCAGGTCTCTGATGTCGAGGGCTGCTTGACGCTCGACAATATCTTTATATCTAATAATATTTACCATATTGATATTTGGATGTATTAAAGCTTCCATTGTTGAAAGCCATGTTGGTATTTTCAGATAATGGTTTTTTCTAACTTTCTCCTATACTGATAATAAAGCATTTCTTACATAATGTCTTTGAAAATAACTATGTATCTTATTCTTCCCATACCATAAGAAAGCATGCCAACCCAGTTGTAAATCATGACCCTCCAATGTCAATAACCTTGTATTTCTTAATACAATCCATTCTTTCATCCATGATAATGTTACTGATAATATAATTCCCACTTTGGTAGTCCAAACCCTCCTCTAAGTCTTGCATCTTGTAACATTTTTATGTTAATTCTCGCTTTTTTCCCCTTGCCATATAAATTTCATTATTGTTTTATTAAGATTTTCAAATTATTTTTTTTCTAATTCTATCGGTATTGTTTGAAATAAAAACAACAATCTTGGTAATATATTCATCTTAATTGTTGCTATTCTTCCCATTAATAATTGTAAATTCTTCCATCTCTCCAAGTCCATCTCAAATTGTCTTTTCAATTTATAATAATTATCTTCCTTCATCATTATACATCTTGCTGTTAACTGAATTCCTAAGTATCTTACCTTTTTCGTAATCTGAATATCTGTTTTTTCCATTAACTCCCTTTTCTGCTTCTCTGTGATGTTTTTCACCAATATTTTCGTTTTATCGTTATTGATTTTCAACCCTGCCACTTCTCCATATTCTTCTATTTGTTCTATTAATTTTGGCCCTACTACTTGTGGTTCCTCTAAAATAAACACTAAATCGACTGCAAATGCCTGTAGTTTATATTCTTTTTTCTTAATTCTAATACCTCTTATCTTTTCATTTTGTCTTATATTTCTATTTAATACCTCTAATGTCAACACAAATAGTAAAGGGCAGTGGTGAAATCTGAACCGGTTTACTACCGGTTCACTGGCTGTGCATGCGTGCTGCATGTGGTCATGTGCAGTACGCACCACGCACCAAATGCGATGTGCTCGCACGCAGTGCATGCCAAAAGGAGGCATGGGGTAAGTAGAAAAGCGCGAGGGGGGGTGATCAGCTGTGGCGTGTGATCTTTTTTTTTTACTTTTAAAAGCATTTTTTTACAATCTATTTGGCCAAATAGGTTGTAAAAAAATGCTTTTAAAAGTTAAAAAAAGGCTCTGACGATCGTGCGGCTCAGCTATGATCGTCAGAGCCTTTTTTTTTACTTTTTAAAAGCATTTTTAAAAAGATGCGGCAAGCGGGCGACCAGGCAATTGGGGGAGCATGGGCGGGGGGGCAGGGATTTTTGCTACCGGTTCTCTGAACCACCAGCTGCCATCGCTACCAGATCAGCCGATCCGGTCCGAACCGGGAGCATTTCACCCCTGGTAAAGGGGATAAAGGACAACCCTGCCTTGTGCCTTTCATAATATTAACCTTCTCTATCGTATCTCCATTTACCATCACCTTCGCTGATTGCTTGTAATAAATTGTTTTAATCATATTTATAAATCTCCCCCAAAAATACATAGTCTGTAATTGTTTTATCATAAATTGACAATTCACATTGTCAAATGCCTTCTGTGCATCAAGAAACATCAATGCCATTTGTTTTTCTGGATGTGCTTCATAATATTCCAAAGTGTTCAAAATTATTCTCATATTGTCTCTAATCTGTCTCTTAGGTAGAAAACCATTTTGGTCTTTGTGTATAAATTCATTTAACAATCTCTTTAGTCTATCAGCCATAATTGATGGAAATATCTTATAACAGGGAAATCGGTCTATAATTTTTTATTTGTTGCAGGTCTGTATCTTCTTTTGGTATAAGTGTAATATATGCCTCCATCCACGAATTTGGTATCTTCGCTTCTACCAAGAGTTCATTAAATACTTCCAGCATTGTGTTGCTTATTACATATTGTAATGTTTTATATAACTCTGCTGGCAATCCATCTGGGCCCGGCGTTTTACCATTCTTTTGTTTTTTAATCTCCTCTGTTAGTTCCATCATTGTTATTCTTTCCTCTAATGCCTTTTTATAATCTTCTGGTATTTTAGGTAGTTCAGATTTTTCTAAGTATTGTTTTATCTTTTCTTCTGATATTGTCTCTTGTTTATAGAATTTCTCATAATAGTTCTATACTATTTTTTCTTTTCTTCATTTCGTTAACATACCGTTCCCTCCTTATCCATTACTTGATTAATTAACTTTTTTTCTCTCTCCTTTTTCATTTTATATGCCAACCATCTTCCTGTTTGTTTGCATTTTCAAAGAAATTTTGCTTAGAAGCCTTTATTTTAAGTGCCAAATCCTCTTTTTCGTTTAAATTCAATTCATGCTTTTTTAGGTCCATTTGGTTTTTAATCCTCTTATTTTGTGTATCTTTCTGCAGTTCCATCTCTAATTTCTTATACTCCTCTTCCAATTTTTTTTCAGTTTGTCTTTTCTTTTTGTTCCTTTTTCTCAAGTAAGTCATTGCCAATCCTCGAATATATGCTTTCGCTGTATCCCACACATTTTGTAAAGAGGTATCTTCCTTTTTATTTTCTCTGAAAAAGAAAACCAGTTCTTTCTCCATAAATTGTTGAAACTCTTTTTCATTTAATATTGTTTGATTTAATGTCCATCTTGATCTCTTTTTTTGTCCCTTTCATATAATTGTAATCAGATTATGATCTGCCCATGTGCTTTCTTCAATGTTTATATCTTGTATATTAGCTAATAAATCAGTTGATATCCACATCATGTCTATTCTAGACCATGACATATGTCTGTTTGAATAGAAAGTGTATTGCTTTTCCTTCGGGTATCTTCCTCTCCAAGCGTCTTGAATGCTTAGTTCGTCCACCATTGTAAAGAAGGCTTTTGGAAGAGTTTTTTTGTTTTGTTTTGTTTTTAAATTTGGATTTATATGCCGCCCTTCTCCGGAGACTCAGGGCGGCTTACAATGCGTTAAGCAATAGCCTTCATACTTTTGTATATTTATACAAAGTCAGCTTATTGCCCCCACAATCTGGGTCCTCATTTTACCTATCTTAGAAAGGATGGAAGGCTGAGTCAACCTTGAGCCTGGTGAGATTAGAACTTGCAGTAATTGCAGGCTGCTGAATGTTAATCACAGTGCCTTAGTCTACTGCGCCACTCAGGCCCCTGGACTTTTCCTGGACTTCTTATTTATCTTTGTAGTTTTATAGTCCAAATCAACTTCTGTTATTGCATTGAAATCACCCATCATGCAGATATTTTCGTACTCCAGTTCTATTATTTTCCTGTGTAATTTTCCATTATCTTCTTGATTGTCATTTGGGGCGTATATTGCCACTAAAAGTATTTGTTTATAATTCATTGTTACTTCCACCATAAGAATCCTCCCTTCTTCGTCAACAAATATTTGTTTAGGTTCTAATGTATTTTTAATGTATAATACTACACCTCTTCCACTAATAATAATTCTCCCAATTTTGGGTATTCCAAAAGTTTTTTATGTTGTTTTCTAATGTGAACTTCTTGTAAACATATTATATCCATTTTTAATTTATCCAATTTATTTAAAGTTCTTTTCCTTTTTATTGCTGAATTTAGTCCATTTATATTTATCAATATTGCTTTTATTTCTTCTTCCATAGTTTACTTGTTAATAGCTTTTGCTGATCTTGTCGTTCTTGTCTCTCTTTGATCTTTAACGTCTTTTAACCTTGCCCCTTCTCTTATTACTCTTTCTTCTCATTCCTTTGCTGTCTCTCTTGTTTGTTCTTCTTTTTCTTTCACAGTTTCTTCCTGATATCTAATCTCTCTTTCCTCTCTCAGTCTTTCCTCCTCTTGTAACCCCAAGTATTGGTCATAAAATAATTCTGCCTTCTCTAACGAGTCTAGTCTGTGTCTTTGCTCCTGCCAATTCACCAGTATTCCTTCTGGTATTAACCACCTGAAGCTTACTTCTTTCTTAATTAAGCATTTTGTCAAGAACTGGTACTCTTTTCTCAGATCTCTGACTCTTCTAGGTATTTGTTTCAACACCACTATCTCTCTACTTTTATATTTTATTGGACTATTTCTTGCTGTCTGTAATATCTCTGTTTTTATTGCTTTTTTGGTGAATCTTACATGCACCTCGCTAGGTAATTTATTTCTCATTGCATATCTTGTATGTACTCTAAATATCTCGTCAATCTCATTTAATATCTTTTCTTTAGTATCCTCCATTGCTTCCGCCAACAACTCTGCCATCATTTCAGCTAGATTTTCTCCCTTCTCCTCTTCTATGTTTTGAAATTTTAGATAATAATCTGCACAATCCAAAGAAATAATCTAAAGAAATAATTGTTTTCTCCTGATTTTTATCAGTTATTGTAAGTCTATCGTCCAGCTCTTCCACTCTTTTTTCTGTGGATTCTGCTTTTTCTTCCACCTTTTGTATTCTTTGTTCATTTTTTTCAATCATCCCCTTGACATCTTTTAACTCCCCTTCTACTTTTTCCATTCTCTCATCTAATTTGCCTATTCTTTCTTTGAAGTCTTCGTGAAACACCTGTATCATATTTTTTAATTCCAATTGCATGGTCATAGTATCAAATGTTCTCTGAGCCGCAGGGCTAGAAGTTGTTGAGGAAGCTGTTGAAGGCAGATGTGTTGTTGTTTTCTTCAGAGGAGATTCATAGAGAAGCACTAAATAGACCAATTACGATGATTGAGCTGGTAGAAGCAAGGAAACAACAGAAGAATAACAAAGTTCCAGGCCCGGATGGAATACCAACGGAATTTTATAAAAAATGTCAGCATTTAATAGACGAGCTATTACTCCAAGTTTTCAATGATGCACTACTAGAAGCAGAAATTCCCAAATCTTGGACCGAAACCATTATTACACTTATCCCCAAAGAAGATATGGACTCTACACAAGTTAAAAATTATAGGCCGATTTCATTGCTAACCGTGGACTATAAATTGTTTATGTTGGTCATAACGCAAAGATTGAAAATAATTATTCACAAATACATACATGCAGATCAAAACAGTTTTGTCCCAAGAAGACAGATCAAAAATAACATGAGAACAATTATCAATGTCCTGGAATACTATGAGAAAAAAGTCGATAAACAGGTAGCCTTAATTTTTTTAGATGCACAGAAGGCATTCGATAACTTGAACTGGAACTTCCTCATATTACAATTAGAGGCCATGGATTTCGGCGATAAATTTTTACAAATGATTAGGAAAGTATACTCCTCCCAAACGGCAAAAATTATGATTAATGGGGACATGACTGATAATCTGGATATACAAAAAGCTGTTAGGCAGGGATGCCCTTTATCTCCACTACTGTTAATAATTTCGTTGGAAATTTTATTAAACGAAGTTAGGAAGGATGAAGAAATAAAAGGTCTGAGAACACGAAAAGAGGAATATAAATTACAAGCCTTCGCTGACGATGTGGTATTTATATTGGAACAACCGGAAACAACAGGAATCAAACTTTTAGTGAAGATAGAGGAATATGGAAGAGTGGCGGGGCTCAAAATTAATAAACAAAAAACTAAAGCATTAACAAAGAATCTGACAAAGGTACAGGAGACAAAGTTAGAAGACAAACTAGGAATACAAATTGTAAAGAAAGTAAAGTATCTAGGAATCTGGCTCACCACTAAAGCAACATCAATTAGAGAAGACAACTATAATAAACTGATGAAACAAATTAAAAAGGATTTGGAAATATGGAATAAACTGCAACTGTCATTTTTAGGGAAAATAGCATCCATAAAAATGAATATACTGCCTAGACTACTCTACCTTTTTCAAGTAATTCCAATTTGGCCAGGAAAGGATTTCTTTAAAGACCTTAATAAAATAATAACAAAATATATTTGGAAAGGAAAAAAGGCCAGAATTAAAGTAAAGTGCCTGCAAGATACCCGGGAAAAGGGAGGATTAGGCCTACCAGACTGGGAGTTATATTACAAAGCAGCATCACTAAATTGGATAAGGGACTGGATAGACCTCAAAAATAAAAGAACGCTACTCCTAGAGGGATTTGAATTACAATGCAGCTGGCACACTTTTCTGTGGGAGGGAAAAGACAAACAACATGGATACTTCCAACAACATATTATCAGAGGATCATTGTACAAAACATGGCAAGAGATTAGAAAACAGCACTACACCAAAATTCCGCGATGACTATCGACCATGGAAGCACTGATTTACCCAAATGCCATGGACATAGAGAAAATGAGAAGTTATAAAGAATTATTGAATAATGAAGGAGATTTACAAACAAGACAAGAATTAAAAAATCAGGGTATAGACATTGACTGGTGGCAATATTTGCAAATAGAATCACAATATAAAACAGATCGGGCACAATTCGGATTTCAAAATGAACCAAACGAATTAGACAAGATATTACAAGGTACAGATGAGAAAATGATAACCAAAATTTATAAATATCTAATAAAATACAAATTAGAAGAGGAGGTGGCTAAAGAAAACACGATAATCTGGGCCCAAAACATAGGATATAACATTGAATTGGATAACTGGGAAAAATTTGTGGAAGATGAATTATAAGCTGACAATGTCTATACCAGTGATGGCTAACCTTTTTGCCGTTGCGTGCCAAAAGCGGGGGGAGCATGGGGAGGTCACACACGTGTGTGCCCACACCCATAATTCAATGCGCCCTGCCCCTGCACATGTGTGTGCGCCCCCCCACACTTTTAGCACGTGATGGCATGGTGGGCCCCGTAGGACTGTTTTTCACCCTCCCCAGGCACCAGAGACTTTCTAGGAGCCTTGGGAGGGCGAAAATGGACTTCCCCATCCCCCTGGAGGCCTTCCGGAGACCAGAAACAGCCCATTTCCCAACTTCCGGTGGGACCGAAAGGCCCAAAAATCAGCTGGCTGGTGCACACATGCATGCTGGAGCTGAGCTACAGCAACACTCGCGTGCCCACTGATATGGCTCCGCGTGCCACCTGTGGCACCCGTGCCATAGGTTCGCCATCACGGGTCTATACCCTATAAGGAAAACCTTTACAAAATGTTCTACCGATGGCACCTCCCACTGGCGTGTCTGGCCAAGATGTTCCCAAATACATCTCCAATGTGTTGGAAATGTAAATCACAGAAAGGGACATACTATCATCTCTGGTGGTCATGCCGAAAAGCAAAACAATACTGGCAAGAAAATGATTGAAGAAATTATAAAACAAAAACTGGAAATGAGGCCAGAAATCTTTCTACTGGGAATAATCACAGCACAATATATCAAAGAAATAAAATATCTAATTATTCATATCCTTACAGCAGCACTCATACTCTTTGCCCAAAATTGGTAATCTGAGCAATTACCGACAGAAGATAAAATGATCGCAAAAATTACAGAATGCGCAGAAATGGATAGGCTTACAAAGGAATTACAAGAGAAAGATGATACTGATTACTATTTAGTGTGGCAAAGATGGTACAGCTGGCTGGAGGGAAAAATAGGAATATAAAAATAACCTTGACTATCTAACAGGAAATGTATAGTATTAAACAAAGAGCGGACTATAATGTTCTATATACAAATATGTAAATATGGATATAGATACGAATAGAGAAAGATAAAAATAGAAAAACAACCCACCGATGTAGTAGCTTTAAGAGTCAGTCATAAGACTGAATCGATGTTTGTTTGTTTTGTATGTTGTCTTAATGTATTTATGTTTGTTTGTACATTTTTTATCAATAAAAACTTTTTTTAAAAAAAGAAAAAAGAAAAAAAAGTACAAAAAACCCCGAACCAGCCAAAAATAAAAAATGGATAGAAAAAGAGAAAGAAAAATACGAAAAAGGAGGAAAAAAAAAGAAAAAATGTAATCTCAACTGTAATCCAAATCCAACATTCACGTTCTTGTTCTTCAGGTTTTTCTTACCTTAATCCAAATTACCTCTAGTGAGGAATTAAATAGACCAAAAAACCCCAAAAAATCCCAATGGAGTGTCTATATATGAAGAAAAAAAAAAAGAAAAAGAAAAACACAATCCAGCCAATTGCTATACCAAAAAAAACTGAAGAAGAAAAGAAAAATAATTAAAAATTAACAAATAGAATCTAAACTCTGTTATCCACAAGAAAAGACACGACAAGAGAGAAAAAAAATATCCCAAAAGAAAAACTAGATGTAAATTGTCGATAATCTTTCCTGACTTCTTCTTTTACAAACTTCAAAAGGTACACTGTTCCAGCTTGTATTAAAAACAATACGCTCAGACTTCCGGTGTTGCCGCGGACCATCGCTGACGGTCCCTTGAAGACCGCCAGCCCAGCTGCCTGTAAAGAGCCGTTTCGGAGGTTTGAAACGGCTCGAAAAAACTCCGACCCAAGAGGACGTCGTGAGGAGAGCCGGCGGCATAAGGTAGAGTCCCCTGTGAGACCCCCAGAGCGTTTTTTTGGCGTTTCTGGGGTGTTAACAGGGTGGGACTCCCTATTCAAGCCGCTGAAGCTCCGGACAGCTGGGAAACTCTGCAAACTGCAGAGCAAGATAGCGCGGCAGCTTCTTTCATCACCAAACAATAAAAGAAAAAGTTTTGGACTTCCTATTAAACTGCAAGTATTTAAAGTTTTTTTCTTGAAGTATTTGGACGATTAAAGCAACTTGAAACAGAAGAGGAAAGTGTGGGGGGAAAAAAATGGCGCTTGCTTCTAGTGAAGAGCAGCTGAAAGCGAAAGTAATTTGAGCTGTGTATCTGGTTACATTCTATCAGTTACAAATCCGGCTGGAAGGAAAAGAAAAATAGCAAAAAATAAAAGAAAATAAGAAAAAAAAAGTATCAATTGATTGTTTTAGACCTGACTGAATCTGGAGAATCTTTTGGGAAAAGTTGTTAGAATTTGTGGAAAAGGAAGATCTGTAAGAGGCAAAATGGCAACAAAGCAAGCAGGGGGGGATTCCCCCACTCATAAGCAGAAGCAGCCTCAAACAGTGCAGCTGCAAACTCAGACAAAGGAAGAAAGCTATTATGACCGCATCATTAAAGAAATTCAAAGATCAGAGCAGGAGGTCAAAGGAATTGTTCAAGAGAAATATGAAGCAGTTAAACAGGATATTCAAACAGTTGCTAAAGGCCTGTCTGAGGTAGTGTTGCAGATTGACAAAAAAGTGGATAATCTTGCTTCAGAGATGGAGACTAAATTTAGAGCCTCTGATTCAAGAATGATTGAAATTGAAGAAGTTACACAAAAAATGCAAAATGAGATTACTATGATGCAATTTCGATCAATGGAATATGCTATTAGACTGAGAGGTATAAAAGAGAACACCAGAGAAGATCTTAGGAAAATTTGTGCAGAGGCTTTGGCAGTTATGTTGAAAGTAGAACCAGATGTGGTTCTGTGCAAGATTGACAAGGTGTACAGAGTTAATTCTCGTGTGGCGGTACAAAGGCAACTGCCTAGAGATGTGGTGATATATTTTACAGACAGAAGAATGAGAAATGAAATTTTGCAAAATTCCTTTGTTACAACTGTTCAAGTTGATGGAAGTGAGATTGGAGTTTTTAAAGAATTACCACCCAAAATGTTAAGAGATAGAAAGGATTTTGGATTTTTGGTGGCAGAATTGAAAAGACAGAATATACAATTCAGGTGGGATGCTCCAATAGGTGTAATACTGAGGCTGCGAGGAGTGAGATACCGCCTTAATACTATTGAAAAAGCAGAAGAATTTTATTATAACGTTTTGAAAGCGGGCTCTCCTCCTCCACGCACATCTTCACCAATAGATAAGGAAGCTCAACTACAAGCTGAGTTTGATCAAGAAACAAGCAAAAATAAGGCAGTCACAAAAGGAGGCAAGAGAGACAATGGGAGCAGTAGGTGGTGTTGTGGTTGACCCTTTTGCACCATTTGAAGCTTCTCCTTTGGAAGAAATGTCTAAAACCATCACAGAGGAGGCGATGGCTCTTGAATTGACAACATCCAAGATGGAAGAGCAACGCATAACTAGAGCAATGTCTAAACAAATGAAGGAACAGCAGCAAGAATATATTAAGCCACAGCGTGAAAAAAGAACCAAAGATAAGCAACAAGCTGAAGTCATGGGAGGAGCTAAACCGAAGATTACTACTGTAGAAAAGAATCTTCAACAATTGCTCTCAAAACTTCAGACAGGGTCAAATGGCACTTAAATTTTTGTCTTGGAATGTTAATGGATTGAACTCTCCACAAAAAAGAAGGAAGATATTTCATTATTTGAAACAATTTCACAATGATGTTATTTGCTTACAGGAGACTCATATAAAATTGCAAGATCAGAAATACTTGATAAATTCAAAATCGGGAATGCAATTTGCTGCTTCAAATTTGGAAAAGAAGAATGGAGTGGTGATATATATAAATAAGAGACTTGTAGCTAAAACTATAGAAGTAGATAAAGATGGAAGATATATTGCAATTGAAGTTATTACAGATAATGGACCAATTTTGTTGGTCGGAATATATGCTCCAAATCAACAGCAGGAAAATTTTTATAAATTGCTTCATCTAAAAATTTTGGATTGGGATTATTCAACTATTACAATAATGGGCGACTGGAATGGAGTAATTCAACCTAGAATTGATAAAAAAACTACGGCCAAAATAGGGAATAAACTACCACAAGCTTTTTTCGAATTGAAAGAGGATTTGGAATTGAAAGATATTTGGAGAGTTCGAAACCCAAATGAATTGGACTTTACTTTTTACTCAGACAGGCATAAATCCTTTTCCAGGATAGACTTTTTTCTTTTAACTACTAACTTACTTTCTAAAGTAAAGAAAATAAAGATATTTCCTAGGACTCTGACTGACCATAGTCCGGTCTGGATGGAAATTGAGATGGACAAAAGAGAAAGAAGATCCTGGAGATTAAATGAGAATTTATTTAGATATGAAAAAAATATAATTGAACTTAAAAAGCACCTAAAGGAATTTTTTAAATTGAACTTGAACAAAGGTACCCCTATCGAAACAGTTTGGGATGCAGGTAAAGCATATATGCGGGGAGTACTAATTCAAATGAACTCTAAACATAGACAGAATCAGCAGAAGAAGAGATTACAAGTGGAATCTGAGATAAAAAAGAAAGAACAACAACTGATACAAAAACCAACAGATGGAAAATTGCAAATGGCCATAAAACTCTTGAAGGATCAATTTCAAATGCTTATAGCAGACCAAACGGCAACTAACTTACAATTTGCAAAGCATAATACCTTTACCAATGCTAATAAACCGGGCAGGTGGTTGGCTTATACTTTGAGGAAACAAGCATCTACACGAATTATTGATAGTACTGAATATGCTGATAAAGAAGTTTATCAACAAGATCTAATTAAAAAAGCCTTTTTGGAATATTATACTAAGTTATATGCTAAAGACGATATACAGAATATTGTTATAGATGAATATTTAGAAAACAAAAGAGTTTCAAAAATCTCAACGACTCAAAAGAAAAGTTTGGAACAATTGATAACAGTTGAGGAGATCAGTTTTGCTATAAAACAATTAAAAACAGCTAAAGCTCCAGGGACGGATGGCTTAACTGCAATTTACTATAAAACTCTACAAGAAGAAATGATTGAGCATCTTAAAGACTTATTTTGTAATATACAATTAGGAGGTAAGATACCTTCCTCATGGAAAACAGCTTTTGTCTCATTGATTCCGAAAGAAGAATCAGGTCTTAAGAAACCAGAAAATTACCGACGAATATCTCTATTAAACACAGACTATAAAATCTTTGCAAAAGTATTAGCCAACAGATTGATGCCAGTTATCCAAAAGGTAATTCATCATGACCAAGCAGGATTTATTGAAGGCAGATATATGAAAGAGAATGTTAGGCAAGTTATAGATTTAATGGACTATCTAGATAAGAATAAACAGATCTCTGTGGTGCTGGTTTTTTTGGATGCCTTTAATCGAGTGAATTGGAACTTTATAATTAAGACTTTGGAAAAAATGGATTTGGGGGAGCGGTTTATACAAGCGATTGGTGCAATTTATCAAGAGCAATATGCACAACTTATTATAAATGGATGTCTAACATCGAATTTCAATATACAAAAAGGCACCAGACAAGGCTGTTCTTTATCCCCGCTATTATTTATTCTAACTTTAGAAGTCTTACTTAATGCAATACGGGACTCGAACTCTTTGACTGGAACAGCTATAAGGCAAGAGGACTATAGAACTAAGGCATTTGCAGATGATCTGGTTGTTACCCTAACACAACCTATGAATTCAATAATTCAGATGAAAGATATTATAGAAGATTATGGCATGGTATCTGGTTTTAGGCTGAACCAGAAGAAAACTAAAATGATTGTCAAAAATTTGACAGAGAGCAAAAAAAAGGAACTGGAAAGAATGGCTGGTTTTGAAATTGTCTCAAAGGTCAAATATTTAGGAGTACAAATCGCAGATTCAAATGTTAAACTGTTTCAAAATAACTATGAGGTTTTGTGGCAAAAGATACAAAAAGACATGCAAAATTGGAAGAAACTGCAGTTATCATTGCTTGGAAGAATATCAGCAGTAAAGATGAATGTTTTACCTAGATTTATCTTCTTATTTCAAATGATACCGGTGCTTAAATCAGATAAACCATTGCTAGAATGGCAAAAAGGACTGAATAAATTTATTTGGAATGATAAAAAACCAAGAGTCAAACTGAAAATAATGCAAGATACTCGTGAGAGAGGTGGTCTTAAACTTCCAAACCTTCGATTATATTATGAAGCAACTGCATTGATACAATTAAATGATTGGTTTGGGAAAACTAAGACTGAACTGTTGAACATAGAAAGTCATGACCTTGTGTGGGGATGGCATGCATATCTATTTTATGATAATAAAGTGGACAAAGTGTTCAATAGTCATCTACTTAGAAATGCCTTGTTGAGAGTCTGGAGGAAGCACCGAATTAATTGGGATTATAAGATTCCGTTCTGGCTGGATCTTGCTGATAACATGTGGAATACAAATATTAAGTCACTCGGGGGTTTCTTATACAAAGTTACTTTATTTTGAAGAGGGCAGGTGGCGATTGAAGACTTTGGATATGCTGTTGGAAGAAGGGAAATCGCTGACTTGGTTGCAGTACAATCAATTACAGATGATTCCAGCTTGTATTAAAAACAATAGCTCAGTGTACATCAGTCTATTAGACAAAACAATGTCTAATCAGTTCAGCAAACATTGTCAAGGTCATTCTTGTTCTTGTTCTGATATTATTCAGTTCATTGTCCTTTCACTAGTGCCTCTAGGTGGCACTGCAGTTTATTTTCACATGGGAAAAGTAAAAAAAGGGTTTTTTAAAGAATAGTTCATTCAATCACTTAAATTTAATTCAATTTCATTTATTGAAAATAAAAAGTATAAAAATAATCAGGCTTTTTGCTCTTATTTTCTTATTCTCCAAATCAATTCTGCTGATTCGTTTAATTTTTTCTTCTTTTGTTTGGGCCCGCCCACTTTCTTCGCCACTGTATTGCCGGAGATGGAGAAGCCAACACCCACCCACTCTGCCCTCCTCTCTTTTTGCCATTTTCTCTTCTTTTAGCTATTTCCAGGAGGTTATGAAAAGAAATGTATCTTTTAAAGAAAAGCAGGCATCTCACCCAGACGATCCACACTTCCTTTTCCTTCTGCGCTTCTGCTGTGGCCGCCCCAGCTTCGTAGTGGCTCTCAATGGCCGCTTTCTCAGCCGCCCAGTTGAGAAGCTTCTTCCGACCAGCCAGGGAATTTGCGGCTTTCCTGTGCTTGCCAGTCTGTGCCTCCCTCATTCACCGTCCCTACAGGATGGCTTTGGTCAAAAAAAGACCCCCAAATGGCTGTGATATCGACGATCCCTCAGGAGCCCATGAAGAAAGCGTCGTTTTGCCGCGATGCTGGCCACGCCCCTCCGCAATTGTCATTTTCTGTTTTATCTAAAGTGCAGTTCTCAGTGCACCTAATTTGTACCTTCAAAAATTCTAAGGTCTCAAAAAATGTAAAAAAAAAAAAAGCCCTCTGGCCTCCCACCATATCACCAGTGCATCCTCAGAGACCAAAGAAAAACATGAATTGGAAAGTGCAGCCTCTGCCTCTAAACAGCATATGTATCATTATAGAAGCCATTAATTCTGTACTTAATTGTGCATTGATGATTAATATTAACTCATCCTCCCCTTCCTCCCTAATATAACAACTTATTCTAGATTCACATTGCTAGCAGATATGCCTACTCTTCTGCAGCAGTCAGCTCTGACTAAATTTATGCAGGTTAGGACCACTTTTTTTCTCATACAGATTATATTCACTCTGGCATTGCATTCACTTTTTGTTTTGTTTTGTTTTAAGGGAAAAGTATTCAGTTTTTCATGGGGCTCCATTTGAAATATAATTTTAAATTCCAATCAAAAAAATTTAATCCATTATTATTTTTAAAAAATAATAGTGGTGCTATATAACTTTGGCCTCTCCTGTTGAATCCTGGGGATATTAGATAAAATAGATAGTATTTATATAGTTATTTATAAATAAATAGATAAGAGATATGAAAATTATAGATGATGTTAGATGAGATACAGAGAAGAAGCTTTAGTGGGAAATTTGAGTATACTTAGAAAAATACATTTCTCCAATGCTGTAAGGAAAATTTGGCAACATTTACGCTCCCTTCCTCTATTAACAAGGTCACAAAACTTAAAAAAAATAGCAATTGATTATGAACACAGAAAAAAACAGAAAGTTAGCTTAAAAGGGCAGTCCCATGAGGCTTTAATTAAAATTGATGGTGAAGGAAATCTCAATTTAAGCATAATCGTATAACCTCCATTCCCATCATTGAATAAAACAACAATTTAATGTTAGTACTCCTTTGTCATTTTGTTAAAAAAGAAATAAGGAATCTCTTTCTTTAAATAATTTTTTAGTTTATTTTTAATATTAAACATAAAAAATCAATGTCTATATGAACAGTGTGTTGTCTGAGTACAATTGTTTTTGAGAAATAGTATTAATAACATAACATTAATTTATTTCGAACTTTTAATTTATTTCAAATTTATATACCGCCCTTCTCCCTGGGGACTCAGGGCGGTGTACAGCCAGAATAAAAAACATAGAATATGAACATTAAAAAACAATTAAAAATATATATAAATTTGGCCCATACTTTAAAAAATGACAAACCCATTAATAGCATTTAAAAATCTTTGTAAGCCAGCCCGGCTTATCTCTGGGGGCAGCTGATTCCAGAGGGTAGGTGCCCCCACAGAGAAGGCTCTCCCCCTGGGGGTCACCAGCCTACATTGTTTGGCTGATGGCACCCCAAGGAGGCCCTCTCTGTGGGAGCGTACGGGTCGATGGGAGGTCATTGGGAGCAGCAGGCCGTCTCGAAGATAGCTAGGCCCTATGCCATGGAGCGCTTTAAAGGTGATAACCAAAACCTTGAAGCGCACCCGGAAGACCACTGGGAGCCAGTGCAGCTCGCGCAGGAGCGGTGTTATGTGGGAGCGCCATGCTGCTCCCGTCACTACCCGCGCGGCTGCATTCTGGACCAGTTGGTGCCTCCGGGTGCTCTTCAAGGGGAGCCCCATGTAGAGAGCGTTACAGTAGTCAAGGCGAGAGGTGATGAGAGCGTGAGTGACTGTGCACAGGAAATCCCGATCAAGAAAGGGCCGCAACTGGCGAATCAGGCAAACCTGACAAAAGGTCCCCCTGGTTACAGTCGTCAGATGTTCCTCCAAGGACGACTGCATATCCAGGAGGACGCCCAGATTGCGAGCCCTCTCCGCAGGGGCCAAAGACTCGCCCCCAATAGTCAGTGATGGAGTCAACTGACTATATCGGGATGCCGGGAACCACAGCCACTCAGTCTTGGAAGGGTTGAGCTTGAGCTTGTTCCTCCCCATCCAGATCCGCACAGCCTCCAGGCACTGGGACATCACTTCAAGGGCATCGTTGGGGTGGCCTAGGGTGGAGATGTACAGCTGGGTGTCATCAGCGTACTGGTGGTATCTCACCCCAAAGCCACGGATGATCTCACCCAGCAGCTTCACATAAATGTTGAACAAGAGGGGCAAGAGGACCGACCCCTGCGGCACTCCACAAATGAGAGGCCTCGAGGTCGACCTCTGCCCCCCTGCCAACACGAACTGAGACCGGTCGGAGAGAAAGGAGAACCACCGTAACACGGTGCCCCCCATCCCCAATTCCTCCAACCGGTGCAGCATGATACCATGGTCGATGGTATCAAAAGCCGCTGAGAGATCTAACAGGACTAGAACAGAGGAACAACCCCTGTCCCGAGCCCTCCAGAGATCATCAACCACTGCGACCAATGCCGTTTCCGTGCTGCGTCCAGACCTGAAACCCAACTGGAACAGATCTAGATAAGATGTTTCCTCCAGGAATTGTGGAAACTGTCGCACGACCACACTCTCAACAACCTTCGCCATAAAGCGAAGGTTGGAGACAGGACGATAGTTGGCTAATACTGCCAGGTCCAGGGAAGGCTTCTTGAGGAGAGGCCTCACCACCGCCTCTTTCAAGGCAGCGGGGAAGTAACCCTCACTCAACGAAGCGTTGATAATACCCTGGAGCCAGCCTCGTGTAACCTCCCGGGAAGCCAGTACTAACCAGGAGGGACACGGGCCACACTAAGTCTCCCCAAAATCCTGTCCACATCATCAGGAGTCACAGAGTCAAATTCTTCCCAGGTAACGTTCTCAAGACTGTTCCCCGTCACCCTGCCCGGATCTACCCAGTCAGAGTCCAAATCCCCCCGGATCTGACCGATTTTGTCATACAGGTATTGTCCAAAATCCTCGGCCCTGCCTTCCAAGGGATCCTCCCGCACTTCCGGGTGGAGCAGGGAGTGGGTCACCCTGAACAGGGCGGCCTGACGATTCTCTGATGACGCAATAAAAGCGGAAAAGTAGTTAAACTTTGCCGCTTTTATTGTCACTAGGTCGGTCTTAATATGCGACCTTACCAGTGTTCGGTCAGATTCAGCGAGACTGGCCCTCCAACCGCTCTCCAGGCGTCTTTTCCGGCGCTTCATCTCCCTCAGTTCCTTGGTAAACCAAGGGGCCGCACGGGATTGGCACCGGGTCAGAGGCCGCAAAGGCACAACTCAATCCAAGGCTCCACCAGCCACCCGATCCCAGGCAGCTACCAGGTCCTTGGCCGAGTCGTGTGCCAGATCCTCAGGAAATGGCCCAAGCTCCATCTGGAACCTATCAGGATCCATCAGGCGCCTGGGGCGGACCCATCTTGTTGGTTCCGCCTCCCTGCGGCAGGGTGCAGCAGTTCGAAGATCTACGCGAAGGAGTGAGTGATCCGACCATGACAAGGTTTCCATGTCTATATCCCCTATAACAAGACCACTCAACCACTGGCCAGAGACAAAAATCAAGTCCAGAGTGTGACCCCCCCCATGGGTGGGGCCATGAACTAACTGGGTCAGGTCCATGGCCGTCATGGAAGCCATGAACTCCTGAGCCATCTCAGACGTTTCACCAACAGATGGCAAGTTGAAATCACCCATGACCATAAGCCTGGGTGTATCCACTGCCACCGTGGCTATCACATCGAGTAGCTCAGGCAGGGCTGTTGCCACACGGCAGGGAGCCAGGTACGTAAGCAACAAGCCCATCTGAACCCCATGACCCCATCTCACAAAGAGGGACTCAGTTCCGGCAATCTGTGGGACAGTGGTCTCCTTCGGACCTAGATCTTTGTTAATAATAACCGCCACCCCTCCGCCCCTCCCCTGGGCCCTCGGCTGATGGAATGCTCTGAAGCCTGGTGGGCACATCTCAACCGGGGGACTCCTCCCTCCGGGCCCAACCAGGTCTCCGTAATACCCGCCAGGTCCGCTCCCCCCTCCTGTATAAGATCGTAGATGAGGGGGGCCTTATTTACCATGGACCTGGCGTTGCACAGCATCAGCCGAAGGCCCAGATCCTGAGTATTAATGAAAAACGATAACATAACATTAATGGTAATCACATAATGTTTACTTATCCATTTTAATATATCTTCAATATAGTTAATCATTTCCTTATTTATGCTTTAAAGTTTCTAACTTCTGTTTCTGCTAGTTAGCCATTGCTAAAACAAATCCCATGTTAAATAGTATTCAGTTTCTTCCTTCTCCTTAATTTTGAATGTTACTCTATCCATTTCTGCACATTCTAATATTTTTTATAACATTTTCATCTGTAGGGATCTCTTCATTTTTCCATTGTTGTGCAAACACAATTCTAGCTGCAGTTAACAAGTGTAAAATTAAATATGTATTCCCTTTATTATATTTTTCTGGTAGAATACCCAACAAAAATATTTCTGGCTTTAAATCTCTGTGTTGATTTACTATTTTTTCCAACCATGTGTGTATTTTTGTCCAATATTTTTTTGCCTTTGGGCATGTCCACCATATGTGATCGCACGAACCCGGTATCTGATTACATTTCCAGCACTTAGCAGACATATCCTTAAACATCTTTGCCAATCTTGTTTTTGGAAAATGCTATCTATAAAACATTTTAGTTATTCTTCCTATCAAGGATAGTTGTAGGTTTTTCCACTTCTCCAAGTCTGATTTGATTTGTTACAGTAATTTAATGTAATTATCTTCTTTAATAGTTGCACATTTTGCTGTTAATTGAATTCCTAGATATTTCATTTTCTTGACTATCTAGATATCGGTCTTCTTCATTAAGTCTTTTTTCTGTTTATCTGTAAGATTTTTAACTAATGTTTTACTTTTTCTTTATTTTCAATCCTGCAACTTCGCCATAATCTTCTATTTTTTTTATTAATTTGGGTCCAGTTTCTTGTGGTTCTTCTAGAATAAATATCAGGTCATCTGCTAACGCCTGTAATTTATATTTTTCTTTTTTTATTTCCATACCTTTTATTTCTATATCTTGTCTGATATTTCTATTTAGCACTTCCAATGTCAATATATAGAGGGGACAATGGGCATCCTTGCCTTGTGCCTTTTTTTATATTGAAATTCTCTGTCATGTCCCCATTTACAATCACCTTTGAAGTCTGTTTGGAAAATATTGCCTTAATTTTAATTGTATATTTTATATTTTAATTGTAATAACATAAGTTGCCAATTTACATTGTGCAGCTAAGAAGATCAGCGCCATTTGTTTTTTAGAATGTGCTTCATAATACTCCAGCGTGTTCAAGATAACTCTCATATTATTTTTAATTTGTCTCTTAGGTAAAAATCCATTCTAATCTGAATGTATAAATTCATTCAAAAATATTTTTAATCTCTCTGCTATTATTGAGGCATATATTTTGTAATCAACATTTAATAACTATATTGGCCTATAATTTTTGATCTGTATTAAGTCTGAATCTTCTTTCAGTATAAGTGTAATATTTGCTTCAGTCCAAGTATTTGGTATCTTAGCTTCTAACAATACTTCATTATAAACTTCCAACACTGATGGTCCTAGACAGGGGTGAAATGTAAAATGTGTTACTACCAGTTCTGTGGGCGTGGCTTTGGGGGGGTAATGTGACTGGGTGGGCGTGGCCAACTTTTTTTTTTAAGCATTTTTTCTAATGCTTTGAAAAGCCTCTGGCGATCAGGCAACTCAGCTGGGATCGTCAGAGAGACTTTTAAAAAAATGCTTTGAAAAGCCTCTCTGCCAATTAGGCAACTCAGCTGGGATTGTCAGAGAGGCATTTTAAAAAATGCTTTGAAAAGCCTCTCTGATGATCAGGCAACTCAGCTGGGATCGTCAGAGACTTTTCAAAGCATT
>WNWU01012968.1:142330-205461 GCA_012654045.1 Ptyas mucosa | reverse complement strand
CCTCTTCGGCCAAGAGGTTTTTTTTTTTTTTAATTTGATTTATATGCCGCCCTTCTCCGGAGACTCAGGGCGGCTTACAGTGCGTTAAGCAATAGCCTTCATACTTTTGTATATTTATACAAAGTCAGCTTATTGCCCCTACAATCTGGGTCCTCATTTCATCTACCTTAGAAAGGATGGAAGGCTGAGTCAACCTTGAGCCTGGTAGGATTTGAACTTGCAGTAATTGCAAGCAGCTGATCTTAATAACAGTGAATTAGTCCACTGTGCCACCAGGACTCTTGGTTGCAGAAAATAATGCTTTGAAAAGCCTCTGAGGATCCCAGCTGAGCCGCACGATCATCAGAGGCTTTTTTTGTACTTTTAAAAGCATTTTTTCATCGGAAGAGGTTGTAGAAAAAATGCTTTTAAAAGTTAAAAAAAAAGCCTCTGATGATCGTGCGACTCAGCTGAGCATGGTGGGGGGGGAGAGGGCAGGGATTTTTGCTACCGGTTCTCCGAACCACCTGCCACCATCACTACTGGATTGGGCGATCCCGTCCGAACCGGGAGCATTTCACCCCTGGTCCTAAAGCCGTGATGGCGAGCCTATGGCACACATGCCACAGGTGGCATGCAGAGCCCTCTCTGCGGGCACACCAGCCGTTGCCCCAGCCCAGCTCCAGTGTGCATGTGCGTGCGCCTGCTGCCGGCCTGATGGTCTTTGGGTCCAGCGTGCATGCACGGGGGGTGGGGCACATACGTGGGGGGTGCATGCATGGGAGGCGCTCGCATTGCATTTTGGGGATTCGCATGTGACCCCCCCCATGCCCCATTTTGGGCCTGGAAAGCCTCCACCAACCTGGAAAACAAAATGGGCTGTAGGGGTGCCACGTGAGGCCTCCCGCGCCCGTTTTGGGCCTGGAAAGCCTCCTGCACCAAGCTGGTAGCCAAAACAGGGCGCAGGGGCGCCGCACAAGGCCCCCCGTGCACCGTTTTGGGCCTGGAAAGCCTTCTGCACCAACCTGGAAGCCAAAATAGGGTGTGAGGGTGCTGCACGAGCCCACCCAACCCCATTTTGGGCCTGGAAAACCTGCACCAACCTGGAAGCCAAAACGGGGCGCGGGGGAGCGGGGCGCATACACAGGGGTGCTTGCATTGCATTTGGGGGGTTCACGTGCGCGCCCCCCATGCCCCGATTTGGGCCTGGAAAAACCTGCACCAACCTGGAAGCCAAAATGGGGCGTGGGGGCACTCGCATTGCATTTTGGGGGTTCAGGCATGTGCACTTGCATTTGTGCACGCACGCACTTTGGGCACTCGGCAGCAAAAAGGTTAACCATCACTGTCCTGGAGTGTCTTGTAAAAACTTATAGAATTCCGCCGGTAGCCCATTTGGTCCTGGTGTTTTATTATTCTTTTGTCTCTTGATCGCCTCTGTTAATTCCATCGTTATCCTTTCATTTAACATAGCTTTCACTGTTTCGGATGCTTTAGGTAATTCAGCTGTTTCCAAATATTGTTTTATTTTACCTTCTGAAATTTTCTCTTGATCATACAGATTTTCATAAAAATCCTGAATTATTTTCTTTTTATTTTCATTTTTGTAATGGAGAGTTCCCTTCTCACCTGCCAATCTATGTATCAGTTTCTTTTCTTTCTCTTTTTTAGTTTATATGCTAACCATCTTCCTGGTTTATTAGCATTTTCAAAGAAATTGGAGGTGGAGATGACGCCACGGCGAAACGGTGTGGATTCACAGGGCTCCATGAAATCCTGCCGATTTCTGCCCACCAGGACATCCTTCGGGGCCAAAGTCACCCTGTAGGGGTGGCAAAGACAGAGGGGACACTCCGTCAATCACAAGGAGACCGCAATATCCTTGTTTGATCTGGAGAAACTTCTCAAACCGGCACGGGGGGGAGGCCATTACGTGCTGGACCGAGGCTGTGACAGCCCAACTGAAGAAGCAACGAAGAAATGATCCAACAAGAGTGTGGCTGATCTGGGTGAGATCTTTCCAACTTCTGTTGAGGAATTTGCCCCGTAATATTCTTTTATTGAAAGTGGGATTCAAAGAGGAGGAGGTGGAGTTTTCTCCCACACCTCAAGAACAGTGGCAGTTAACACTGTGAGCTGCTGACAGATCCGGAAAAGGGAGAAGAGGGTTTTTTGAGAGAAATAAACTTTAAAGCTAGGAAAACTGGGCTGGTTGCTTTAGCAGCTCTAATTGAGATAAAAAAAATACTAGAATATATTTAAAATGAAACTTTGACTTTTGGAACTTTAAAAAAAAGAGGATTTGGATATTTCAGACACTCAGAAGCAAAAGAAAAGAAACAGAGTAAGGGTGACACCTACTGGTGGGGAAGGACGGCAGGAAAGTGAAAAGACCTTGACTGTCTACTGCTGATAAGATTGTTACAAGTAACACCTGCAAATTGTTTATACTGGACAGTTGGAAGCAGACAGTGAAAACATTGTAACTCTCTGAACCTTTGTGGATTATAAATATACTGAGTAGTTTGAAGTAGGAGTCCTGGTAGCGCTGTGGACTAATTCACTGTTATTAAGATCAGCTGCTTGCAATTACTGCAAGTTCAAATCCCACCAGGCTCAAGGTTGACTCAGCCTTCCATCCTTTCTAAGGTAGGTGAAATGAGGACCCAGATTGTGGGGGCAATAAGCTGACTTTGTATAAATATACAAAAGTATGAAGGCTATTGCTTAACGCACTGTAAGCCGCCCTGAGTCTCTGGAGAAGGGCGGCATATAAATCAAATTTTTAAAAAAGCAGTTTGAAGTTGGAAAACAGCATGGATTTATCCTGAGACTGAGTGGAAGGTTTTTTCATCTGCAAGACACTGGTTTATAAAACATTGGGGATTTGGGGTTCTCCTAAAGTCCACCACCATTTCTACAGTTTTGAGCGTGTTCAGTTCCAGATTGTTCTGGTCGCACCACGAGGCTAGTTGTTCAACTTCCCCTCTGTATGCGGATTCATCATTGTCTCAAATGAGACTAATCACTGTTGTGTCATCCGCGAACTTCAGTAGTTTAACAGATGGATCGTTTGAGATGCAGTCATTGGTATATAGAGAGAAGAGAAGTGGAGAGAGCACACAGCCTTGTGGGGCCCCTGTGCTAATTGTACAGGTATCTGATGTGATTCTGCTTAGCTTCACCGGCTGCTTCCTGTCTGTTAGGAAGCTTATGATCCACTTACAAGTGTGTTCAGGTACCGCTAGCTGTTTTAGCTTAGTTAGAAGAATGTGTGCAATGATGGTGTTGAATGCTGAACTAAAGTCTACAAAGAGGACCCTTGCATAGGTCTTTGGAGATTCAAGTTGTTGTAGGGTGTAGTGCAGAGCCATATTAACATTGATATCTATTGATCTATTTGCTCGGTATGCAAATTGCAGAGGGTCTAACAGCGGATCTGTGATGGTTTTCAAGTGGGACAGCACTAGCCTTTCAAAGGTTTTCATAACTACAGATGTTAGAGCAACTGGTCTGTAGTCATTCAGTTCCTTGATGGTGGGCTTCTTTGGCACTGGGATGATAGTGGAGCGTTTGAAGCAAGAAGGAACATAGCACATCTCTAGTGATTTGTTGAAGATACGGGTGTAGATGGGGGCCAATTGGTCAGCACAGACTTTTAAGCAAGAAGGAGTTGTCTGGGCCTGGAGCTTTTCCTGGCTTTTGTCTGTGAAATAGGTCTTGCACTTCCTTTTCTGTGATCACTAGGGGTTGGGAACCCAATGGGATGGGGTCAGTTGTAGGAGGCTTGGCTGTTCTTGGTGTGTCTAAGATGAGGGTTGTGGAGATAGGTGGCTGTAGTTTCCTTTCAAACCTGCAGTAAAACACGTTCAGGTCATCTGCCAGTTGCTGATTTCCTTCAGCCTGGGAAGGAGGTTTGCCGTAGCCGGTGATATTTTTAAGAGTTTTCCACATGTTTGCTGGTTCATTTGTTGAGAACTGATTCTTTAGCTTTTCAGAGTAGCTTCTTTTTGCTGCTCTGATCTCCCTTGTTAATACATTTCTGGCCTGATTGTACAGCATTTTATCACCTTTTCTGTAGGCTTCCTCTTTGGAATGATGTAGCTGCTTAAGTTTAGCTGTGAACCAAGGTTTGTTATTACTGTATATTCGCAAGTTCCTGGTCGGTACACATAGGTATGATGTTACAGTATCTGTGAATTCATCTAAGTCTGCAGAGGTAGTTCAGAAAACAGTCCAATCAGTGCAGTCAAGGCAGGCCTGTAGCTTTAAGTTTGCCTCCTCAGTCCAGGTCCTCGCTGATTTAATTGTTGGTTTTGTGGTTTTAAGTCTTTGCCTGTAAGCAGGTACAAGGTGAATCATGCAATGATCAGAGTGTCCCACAGCTGCTCATGGTAAAGACCGATAAGCATCTTTTAGTGTTGTGTAGCAATGGTCTAAAGTATTCTTGCCTCTAGTGGGACAATTGACATGCTGAAAGTATTTTGGTAGCTCTTTCCTTAAGTTTGCCTTGTTTAGATCTCCCAAAATAATGGCCAGTGAATCGGGGTGTTTGAGTTCAGACTCCATAATTTGGTCAGCTAGAGTTCGTAATGCCTTGTTTACACAGGCTTGTGGAGGGACATAAACAGCAATTAGGAGAAATGAGAACTCGTGTGGACAGTAAAATGGTTTACAGTTGATAAGTAAAGACTCTAAGTTTTCATCACAGAATTTATATATTATAGTTATATACTGATATAACTGAGATACACACAAACACACACATACACACACAGAGTCATGGCCGTAAATGTTGGCACCCCTGAAATTTTTCCAGAAAATGAAGTATTTCTCACAGAAAAGTATTGCAGTAACACATGTTTTGCTATACACATGTTTATTCCCTTTGTGTGTATTGGAACAAAACCAAAAAAGGGAGGAAAAAAAGCAAATTGGACATAATGACACAGAAAACTCCAAAAATGGGCTGGACAAAATCATTGGCACCCTTTCAAAATTGTGGATAAATAAGATTGTTTCAAGCATGTGATGTTCCTTTAAACTCACCTGGGGCAAGTAACAGGTGTGGGCAATATAAAACTCACACCTGAAAGCAGATAAAAATGAGAAAAGTTCACTTAGTCTTTGCATTGTGTGTCTGTGTGTGCCACACTAAGCATGGACAACAGAAAGAGGAGAAGAGAACTGTCTGAGGACTTGAGAACCAAAATTGTGGAAAAATATCACCAATCTCAAGGTTACAAGTCCATCTCCAGAGATCTAGATTTGCCTTTGTCCACAGTGCGCAACATTATCAAGAAGTTTGCAACCCATGGCACTGTAGCTAATCTCCCTGGGTGTGGACGGAAGAGAAAAATTGATGAAAGGTGCCAACGCAGGATAGTCCGGATGGTGGATAAGCAGCCCCAAACAAGTTCCAAAGCAATTCAAACTGTCCTGCAGGCTCAGGGAGCATCAGTGTCAGCGCGAACTCTCCGTCGACATTTAAATGAAATGAAAAGCTATGGCAGGAGACCCAGGAGGACCCCACTGCTGACACAGAGACATAAAAAAGCAAGACTAGAGTTTGCCAACATGTACTTGAGTAAGCCAAAATCCTTCTGGGCAAACGTCTTGTGGACAGATGAGACCAAGATAGAGCTTTTTGGTAAAGCACATCATTCTACTGTTTACCGCAAACGGAATGAGGCCTACAAAGAAAAGAACACAGTACCTACAGTGAAATATGGTGGAGGTTCACTGATGTTTTGGGGTTGTTTTGCTGCCTCTGGCACTGGGTGCCTTGAATGTGTGCAAGGCATCATGAAATCTGAGGATTACCAACGGATTTTGGGTCGCACTGTAGAGCCCAGTGTCAGAAAGCTGGGTTTGTGTCGGAGATCTTGGGTCTTCCAGCAGGAGAATGACCCCAAATATATGTCAAAAAGCACCCAGAAATGGATGGCAACAAAGCGCTGGAGAGTTCTGAAGTGGCCAGCAATGAGTCCAGATCTCAATCCCATTGAACACCTGTGGAGAGATCTTAAAATTGCTGTTGGGAAGAGGTGCCCTTCCAATAAGAGAGACCTGGAGCAGTTTGCAAAGGAAGAGTGGTCCAAAATTCCGGGTGAGAGGTGTAAGAAGCTTATTGATGGTTATCGGAAGCGACTGATTTCAGTTATTTATTCCAAAGGGTGTGCAACCAAATATTAAGTGAAGGGTGCCAATGATTTGTCCAGCCCATTTTTAGAGTTTTGTGTGACATTATGTCCAATTTGCTTTTTTTCCTCCCTTTTTTGGTTTTGTTCCAATACACACAAAGGGAATAAACACGTGTATAGCAAAACATGTGTTACTGCAATACTTTTCTGTGAGAAATACTTCATTTTCTGGAAAAATTTCAGGGGTGCCAACATTTATGGCCATGACTGTGTGTATGTATGTATATGTGTGTGTGTGTGTGTGTGATTATTTTGGTATTATTGTGAATCATTGCTGTTTTTAAATTTACTAATGCGGTTTAAAATGACTTCAAATTTAACTAAAATAGGGAGGAGAAACATCTGCACCATCAGCAGCAGCATCCAGTCCATCAAGCCAAAGATCAATAGATAGTCTGATACAGCAAGAGAAAATGAATACAATTCAAACAGAAATGAAGACGATGTTTCAATCACTACAAGAGGCTTTGACAAAAAACCATAACGAGATGAAGAATGAGGTGGGAGAGATGAAGGAGAAAATACAAAATATGGATGAAAAAATAGGAAATTTTCAGCAAATGATAGCTAAAACTGATCAAAAGATTAAGATAATAGAAATCAGAACAAGCAGAGAAAAAAGTGGATGAGATGAATCAAAGATTGACACAGGAAACAAAGAGTTAGAGGGAACAGTAATTACTCTGGAGATGGAAAAGGCTGAATATTTCCTGAGATTCCAGAACATTGAAGAAGAAAAAGGGGAAGATCTCACTGATATGATGGCAGAGTTGCTGGCAGATGCCTTGGAGATAAATAAGCAGGAGGTGCAGGCCAAGATGGACGAAGCATTTAGAATACATACGAGCTATGCGAGAAGGAATAAACTCCCAAGAGAAGTACACGTGAGGTTTGTTAAAAAGACAATAAGAGCTGAAATACTTAAAAAAGCAAGAGAGGAACCATTGAAATACATAGGGAAAGAAATTGTGGTCCTGAAACAGATAGCGAGAAGAGTAAGAGACCTACAGAAGCAGTATCAATTTCTGACAGGACAGTTGATTAAATATAGCATAACTTTAGATGACTGACACCTGAGGGAATACTAGTCACTTGGAATGATAAAAGATACAGATTAGACTCTTTAGATAAAGCATATGATTTTTACGACCACCGCTTCAGTCCATATGAGGAACAAGAGAGAAGAGAGGAAATAGAAAGTAAAGGACAAGAGGAATTAACAGGAGGGGGAAACACACAGCAAGAAGAAAGTGAAACTGAAAAAAAAAAAGAATGAGCAGAACGAGAAGGAGCAAGAGCAAAAAACAGAGAAATAAGATCAACTAGAACAAGACCCATTTATAAGTGAAATGATGGAAAAAGAACTAAAGTTACTGTCAATTAACATAAATGGATTGAATTCACCTATGAAAAGGAAAAGAACTTTTACCAAATTACAAAAACTAAAATTAGATTTAATTTGTCTACAAGAGGTTCACATTAAAAAACAACACAACAAATTACTGGAGCACCCTAAAATTTGGAAACTTTATTTTTCATTAGCACAACAAAAGAAAAGAGGGGTGGTTTTATAAAGAGACAATAAACGCCAGACAAATTTATACAGATGAAGACAGGAGAATTTTGATGGTGGAGGTAACAATAAACCACAAACAGACACTTTTAATAGCAATATATGCACCAGTGGTGGGTTGCTACCAGTTCTCCCCGGTTCTTGCAAACCGGTAGTGGAAATTTTGAGTAGTTCGGAGAACCAATAAATACCAATTCTGCCTGGCCCTGCCCCCAATCTATTCGCTGCCTCCCAGTCTCCCAGCTGATCGGCTAGAAGGAAAAAATAAGGGCTCATTTGACAAAGAAGAGGAAAAAAAAACAAGACACCGTCGCTTTAAATTGAGAAGCCAAGAAGCCTCCCAACTGATCGGCTAGAAGGAGAAAATCAGGGCTCACTTTTCAGCCAGGAGATCACTTGGCAAAGAAGAAGAAGGAAGGGAAAAAAAAAGATGCCGTCGCTTTAAATTGACAAGCCAAGAAGCAGCTGCTGGAAGGAGGTTTTTACTTGCAGAAGCAAAGTGACATTCAGCAGTTCGTTTCTGGGTCACCTGAACAACAAACTGGATAAGAGGAGGGATTCTTATATGGTTCTATGTTTTTGAAGTTTTGGGGTTTGTGCAACATGGGCTTTGTGTTTCTAAAAAGGTTTGGGCGATTTCCATTGTGAAATAACCTGTCTTGAATGAGTTTTCTGCCTGCTTGTAAATGGAGCCGAACCGGCTTCCACCTTCTATTATCTCTAAGCGCTGGTAGCTGTTTTCTTCTTACAAAGTTTCCTTTATGCAGCTGGCAGGAATGTGGAATGAGTATCAGGCAGGTTCCTTGTTAGCAGCTTGATTTTGCCTTGCTTTTCTGGGAGCCTTTTCTTATGAGTAATATTTTATTTGGGGAAATGAAGAGGGGGGAGTTTGATTCCTTCCCAGAGCAGGTTAGTGGGGTGGGGAGGGAATGGAGATTTTGCAGCATCCTTCCCCTGTCATGCCCACCAAGCCACACCATGCCCACCAAGCCACACCCACAGAACCGGTAGTAAAATTTTTTGAAACCCACCACTGTTTCAGTGGTCCATGAAAGTACGTCTATAGTATGTAGATAATAATGTTGAAAAAAGGTGAACAACATTTTTACAGAACTATAGATACGTTGAAGCTGGGTGTGACAAGGAATGGCTGGGAGGGGCCAGACGAGGCACCCCTTGACATGAGTGACATTGAGTTGGCCACGCACACCCAGTCACATGACCATCAAGTCACACCCACAAAATAAGCCACACCTACAGAACTGGTAGTAAAAAAATTTAGAACCCACCCCTGATATGCATCAAATAATAAACAAGAAGAATTTTATGAAAAACTCCATAAGAAAATTATAGAAATGGACTATGAAAATATTTGCATGGTACGGGATTTCAATGCAATTGTAGATGCAAAACTTGACTATAGAAGTAGTAAAGTAGGCAAAAAGGCAAGGAAAACTTTTCCAAAAACTTTCTTTAAAATGGCGGAAGAAGTGTGTATTCAAGATATATGGAGAGAAATAAACCCTAAGAAAAATCAATATACAATTTATTCAAATAGACACCAATCTTGGTCAAGAATAGATATGCTATGGATGTCACCGGAGTTAAGAGCAAATAGAAATAGAAATAGAATTGAACATATGGGTGGACCATAATCCAGTAAAAGTTAAGTGGAAAGGACAAAAGAAAAAACTGAGATGGATGTTGAACCAATCCATATTAAAGGACAAATAATTTACGCAAACAATGGAAAAAGAAATGGATTTCTTTTTTAAAGAGAATAGAAAAGAAGAAACTTCATTGCAAAATGTATGGGATACAGCTAAGGTGTATTTCCGGGGACTTGCCATAATTTATATAGGAAGAAAAAACAAGAAAAAGAAATAATATCAAAAGACACTAGAAGAAGAAGACAAAAGATTAGAATTAGAATTACAGAAAGAACCACAAAAAAGAACCTAAAAAATCAAATGGAACTAATGAAACACAAATTGAATCTGATGGAAAAAGAAGACTTGTCACAAAAAATTAAAAGGAATCTCTTCAAGAAGTTCCCTAGCTGAATAGTACTCACTCTTCAATGATGGCTTTACAAGTTATAGAGATGTTATGAAGCACAGCACTCAGAGGAGGCATTT
Organism: Ptyas mucosa; assembly: GCA_012654045.1. Lineage (NCBI taxonomy): Eukaryota > Metazoa > Chordata > Lepidosauria > Squamata > Colubridae > Ptyas > Ptyas mucosa. The sequence continues at coordinate 195,568 of WNWU01012968.1, read as the reverse complement.
TTGAAACAGTTGAGACAATTTAGTAGTGGAAAACAAAAATCATGCAACTATCCACATATATATGTGCTGATACAGTTTTGAGCCACAGGTGTTTAGTGGTGGGTTTTCCTTTGAAAATTCCCTTGAAATTAGTTTGTGATTATTGAAATGCACATAGACATGCTTAGCTAAGATAGTAACCTGGATCCACCAGGATGTGAACTGGCCCATCTTGTGTAATGCCAGCAGGTGATAGAACTCATGTAAAATGATCATCAAAAGAGAACAAAGAGATTCTTGAATTAAACCTCACCTAGTAAATCTTTACCCATCATGCAACCCAAATGGACTTTTCTTATTAATACAATGAAAACCCCAAGAAACTTTATTGATTAGTCATCTGACCATATCAATATAAAATCAATACAGAGAAAACAGTAGGACTTATTCATAACAAATTACTCATACAGTTAACCCCAATCTGTTCTAGGTTGTCTGTTCTCTTTGAAATGGCCTTTGATATAAAAATTGCACCCTTGCTAGCAATATATATGCACGTTTTTCCCTGCAAGACATAAGGTATCCCAGTATTTTTTAGTTTTTAAATAAGGATCCAAATTAAACAGTCCTTTCTGCAGAATATAGTTTGCAATCAAACAGGAGATGTGCAATGTCTTCAACAGCTGGTACATCACAGGTACACAGCAGTGGTGGAATTCAATTTTTTTTACTACCGGTTCTGTGGGCGTGGTGTGGCTTGGTGGGCGTGGCAGGGGAAGGATACTGCAAAATCCCCATTCCCACCCCACTCTGGGGCCAGCCAGAGGTGGTATTTGCCAGTTCTCCAAAGTACTCAAAATTTCTGCTACCGGTTCTCCAGAACCTGTCAGAACTTGCTGAATTTCACACCTGATACACAGTCTTTCTTCAAATGGAGCTCCATGGAACCTCCTATATCTTACCATATAATCTACTTGTTCAAAAAGTGCTCTACAGAAAGCTCTTCCATCATGAAACTCCTGGATCCATGCCTCAACACATACTTCAAGTTCAATGGGAAAATCTATAAGCAAATACAAGGTACCCCGATGGGATCACCCATATCAGGCCTAATAGTCATGCAGTGACTCGAATCCATAGCTCTACCCACCATCCACCCAAAATTCTGGACATGCTACATCGATGACACCTTCGTCATCATCAAACGCTCTCAAATTGAAGAAACACACCACCTACTCAATAACGTATTCCCTGGGATCAAATTCACATGCGAAGAGGAAACAGACAACAGACTCCCATTCCTCGACGTTGACATAAGGAAACTAGACAACGGAGAACTAAAAACCTGTGTCTACCGCAAACCCACATACACAGACCAGATCCTCAGCTTCGCAAGCAACCACCCCACTGCACACAAAAGAAGCTGTGTCCAGACCCTGTTCAGAAGGGCCAGGACACACTGCAGCACCACAACACTAAGAAAAGCGGAAGAGAAATGGCTGCTTGACTTCTTTCTCCGTAATGGCTATCCAAAATACTTCATATTCTGACACACAGCACCCAAAGCACAACACAACACACAGCCAACCACTACGCAAAAACTAACCCTACCATACACAAAAGGGGTTTCGGAAAAGTACAGCCAGAATCCTCCAACCCCTAGGAATAACAATAGCCCACAAACCCACAGCCACACTCCGCCAGGAATTATTCAGAACCAAAGGCAAAATACGGAAGGATGAAAGAAACATTGTAATCTACAAAATCAACTGTGACCATTGCAACCAATTCTATGTGGGACAAATATGTCAATTAAAAACCGGGATCCACGAACACCAGCTGGCAGTCAAAAGCCACGATCCCAAATCCTTAATCTCTACCCACACAGACACCAAACAGCACCAGTTTGATTGGAGCAACACAAAAATCATAAGCCACACTACCACCCACCACACTCGTGAGTTCATTGAAGCCTGGCACTCCACAAGCTATTTTATCAACTGTCATGGACCTGTCAGAGCCTGGGTCCGAGGAGGAGGAGGACAAGACGGAGCCAAGGACGATGGAGGAGGATGGCGTGGCCTCACTGGCCCCGGAGGAATGACCAGAGGAGCAGGACGAGGCAGTCCCGGGTCCCTCGGGCCTTGAAAGGGTTGCCAGTGACAGAGAGAGGGCGCAGGACAACCGAGAGAGGGGGGAGGAGAGGAAAACAGTAGGCAGTGGAGCAGAGGAGTGACGGAGCTCCAGAGAAGAACAATTGCCTCCTGATCCTCGAGCATGGAGAATGGAGAGGAGGTGAGATCAGTGCAGGGCAGACAGACGACTTGGGAGGAGGGTGCCCCACCCCTCGTCTCAAGGCTCACCTGGGGAATAAGATTTAAAGAGACGCCATGGGGAAGGACACTTGTTGGGAACAAGCGTCTCCTTTTTCCAGACACACTTGCAGTTACCGACATCTTGCCACTTTGCCTAGCCTTGTTTTGCCTGGGTTCGACTTGCCTTGCTTTGCCTAGCCTGGTTGTGGGCAAGTACTCAGTGACACAGCTCTGCTTCAGGTTATGCTGCACCCCCAGCGACCCCTTCGTGCGATGAAGATTCCTTGGAACCAAGTTTCCTGAACTCTGGCTGCTCTCAGAATTGGCTGCTCCTCTGGACTCACAGCAGCCAGGAACTAGTGGAGGTGCGTGTGTGTGTTTGGAGCATTGCTCTTGGACTTACAGTGAACTGTGGGAACTTTGGGGGGAAATGTTGGAGCAATAAAAGGGAGCTAAGCCTTCACTCTGGCTGTGTTGCTTTCATGCCCATCCCCGGGTCATCACATCAACAGACACATTGACCTACAACCAGCCTACGAGCCCTTCAGAATCCAAATCAACCACACAGCCAACCAGAGACATCACCGACCCTCAACCAACCCAAACAAGCCCCCCCCACCAGCAGTTCACCTCCCAATGACCCTGACCTGATGTAATCTTGTTATCACAAGACCCATCACAAGACTCATTGATGACTCACAGCTGACCCATCACAAGACCCTCACTTGACACACCCACACCTGAAGCCCTTATAAACAGAAGCACACTGACATCCCCTAAATTCTGCTGAAGACTTGACCTAGCCTGGTAATGAAACGTTTGGAAACCAACCCACAAGCTTGGAGAATGAACCCTCACCCTACACCTGAGCTACAGATATTCAACACTATTACAAAGCTCTTCTAAGATGTTGAAGCATATAAGTTGTTAAATACTTTTCTGTCTGGGAAGCAGATTTGTGTGATTGGACTGGGAATTGGATAAATAATCCATATTGTGAGATGGCATTTGAAAGTTGGGCAGCCCAAGTGCGAAGAGGCATATTAAGCATCTGCTCTTTCAAATTACAGCTTGGGTAATTATCTGGGTCCATAAATAAGATCTTCAACCAATGCCTGAATACTTTAATTACTAGATGATTTTGTATAGGGGGTATATCCAACTCTGCCCTTACTGCTGGAATTGGTATAGATTTGTCCATCCCCAAGATATATTTCAAAAATTCAAAACAGTTCTTATATGTAATAATGTGGCTATTTAACTGTCTAAGCTACTTAAGAAGTAAAAGTTGTTGGCAGAAAAATAAAAAAAATACCCTCCAGGGCTGTCCATTTTCTATAAGATAACTTAATTTGTTAGTCCATTGGTCCTGCCAAATACAGTATGTTGTATTCATGTACTGGATTCCCTGCACTTTTCAGGAGTGCAACATCTTCCAGAGTAGACTTAACCTTTGGCTTTTTAATAACCAACCCTGTCATATCTGGTTTTAACATGTTTACATGTTAATATGTTTAACTTGTTTACCTTCACTTGGACTGATGTTCAATTTAGGCAGTCAGCTATTTTTCTGGTGCTTGAATAGCAAGAAAGGAGAAAACGTTGAAAGTTCTTCATTACAAAAATGGATTATCTCTTCTAGCAGTTTGTGAAAAAATGGAACTCTGTCACATGACAGTGGTCCAAGTGCTGATCACTAATCCTAACACTTTTCTGGACTTGACTTAAGAAGAAAGACTGGAACTATTGTAAAAGAATCTTCTCAAGGCTCACCACATCAGATGGTCCATGAGATCAAAATCCACCAAGAGAACAAAAAGGAATTGCTGTAACTCCCCTCCCTTCCTAGTTCCTGGGGTAAATCATTCCCTTAGATGACCACAAAGGTCTCTGTTCTGTATCCTAACTAAAAACCTGATTGAAACTAGGGACATGAGAAAATTAAGTCATTTTTTTTTTCTGTTAGACATATTTTAGCAACTTTTTGATTGATTGAGTGATTGATTGATTGATTATGTGCCATCAAATAATTTTCAACTCCTAGTGACTACATAGATCTTCTCCATGACAATTTATCCCTAACCTGTTCTTTCACGTCTCTCAATGATACACTCATCACCACTGCAACTGAGTCTATCCATCTTGCTGCTGGTTGTTTTCTTCTCTTTCCTTTCTCCTTTCCCACCATTAGAGCCTTTTCCGGAGGCTGGGTCTTCACATAATGTGTTTGAAGAAGGATAATTTGACTCTGATTATTTGTGCCTCGAGTAAGAACTCTGGGTTGATTTGTTCAATGAACCATCAGTTTGTTTTCTTGGCTGTACACAATATTTTCAGGAGTCTTCTCCAACATCAAAATTTACAACCATCAATATTATTCTTATCCTGCTTCGTTAAAATATATATATTTTATAAATAAAATATATAAATTTTATATTATATATATATATATACTATATATGTGTGTGTGTGTGTGTGTGTGTGTATCTATGTATGTATATGTATATATATAATTTTTTTCTTTTATTCAAAAGATTAAAATACAAAATCCAAAGGGAAAAAATTAAAGACAAAACTAGACAAAAATCTTAAAAATGTGAGTTAAAAAGACAAAGAACAAAAACACATATCCCCCCTAGTTGAACACTGACAAATACATTGCAACAATAATAGCTTCCCCCCTTGCAAAACAGGTCCAAAATTTATAAATTTCTACATCTATTTGCAACCTAATTTGACCTGTCATACATTGTATACTGTATATCAAAAAAATAGTTAACAGGTTAATCAACAGCAAAGTTAAAGTTCAGAGCCCTCTGTTAACAATCTGTTACTGTAATTTACTTGTAGAAAGTCTACAACAGTTTATTTACCACAGATCATCCCAATCATTATCTCTGACCCATGCAGGATTAAATATCCACCTTTGGCTGTTAATAATAAAACCTTTCCTAAGGATTTTAATTGGGAACAGAAATTACACCTCATTTCCAAAGTTTGTAAGTCCCTGTTGTAAATATCTCTGCAGCATCCATTGTTGAAAAATTATCTTTAAAAACAGAGCATTCATCTTGCCAAGAAAGTCTAGTCCATCATTTATCAATACCATTATCTCAGAATTTCTTGTATTCATATTCCTTTCAATCTTTTTGGGACATCTATAATTTTCAAACCAAGAACTTTCTGCAAATTAAGTTGAACTGTTATTCCCTGCTTTTGGATATTGTCCTGTGTTTGGTTCAAAGCTGTTGTTGACCCATCAGCTTTTTTATTTATATTTTCAAATAAAACCTATAAGTTGGCGAGCATTCTTTTTCCAAATGCTTCCCAGAAGACTTTATCTCCTTTTAGAGACATTTTGAAAAACACTGTTCTTTCCAAGGACAAGAGAAGCAGTTAAATCATAACCCAGTGTCCATAGAGAAAAGTTGAGGTCAGGTTTTTTTTAATAGGTTTTTTATTAATAATAAAAAAATACAAACAAACATACCGTATTTATCGGCGTATAACACGCACAGGCGTATAACACGCACCTTCATTTTAAGAGGGAAATTTCAGGAAAAAACTACGCTCCGATGGCCGCGAGAATTAGACGTGAGGAAGGCGCGGGTTGCCGGTACTTGTTAATACTGTAAAAACATGGCTTCTTAACATTATATCGGCGTATAACACGCACACATCATTTGCCCCCTATTTTCAGGGGGGAAAAGTGCGTGTTATACGCCAATAAATACGGTAAATACATTAAGACAACATACAAAACAAACAAACATCAATTCAGTCCTATGACTGACTCTTAAAGTTACTACATCAGTGGCTTATTTTCCTATTTCTCTTATTTTCCTCTATTCGTATCTATATCTATGTTCACATATTTACATGATTGTATATATCTATATATAATTGACTCTTTATTTAATTCTATACATTTCTATTGAATGTCAAAAGTTATCCTTATATTCCTATTTTTGCCTCCAGCCAGCTGTACCATCTTTGCCACACTAAATAGTAATCAGTATCATCTTTCTCTTGCAGTTCTTTTGTAAGCTTGTCCATTTCTGCACATTCTGTGATTTTAGCGATTATTTTGTCTTCTGTCGGTAACTGCTCAGATTTCCAATGTTGGGCAAAGAGTATACATGCTGCTGTGAGGATATGGATGATCAGATATTTTATTTCTTTGGTGTATTGTGCTGTGATTATTCCCAATAAAAAGGTTTCCGGCCTCATTTCCAGTTTTTGTTTTATAATTTGTTCGATTATTATCTTAATTTCTTGCCAGTATTGTTTTGCCTTTCGGCATGACCACCAGAGATGATAGTATGTCCCTTTCTGTGATTTACATTTCCAACACATTGGAGACGTATTGGGGAACATCTTGGCCAGGCGCGCTGGTGGGAGCTGCCATCGGTAGAACATTTTGTAGAGGTTTTCCTCATAGGGTATAGACATTGTCAACTTATAATTTATCTTCCACAATTTTTCCCAATTGTCCAATTCAATATTATATCCTATGTTTTTGGCCCACGTTATCATGGTCTCTTTAACCACCTCCTCTTCTAATTTGTATTTTAATAGATACTTATAAATTTTGGTTATCATTTTCTCATCTGTACTTTGTAATATTTTATCCAATTCGTTTGGTTCATTTTGAAATCCGTATTGTGCCCGATCTGTTTTATATCTTGATTCTATTTGCCAGTATGGCCACCAATCAATGTCTATACCCTGATTTTTTAATTCTTGTCTTGTTTGTAAATCTCCTTCATCGTTCAATAATTCTTTATAACTCCTCATTTTCTCTATATCCATGGCGTTGGGGTAGATTAATGCTTCCATAGTCGATAACCATCGTGGAATTTTGGTGTAGTGCTTTCTAATCTCTTGCCATGTTTTATACAGTGATTCTCTGATGATATGTTGTTGGAAATATCCATGATGTTTGTCCTTTCTCTCCCACAGAAAGGCGTGCCAGCCGCGTTGTAGTTCAAAACCCTCTAGTAATAGCGTTCTTTTATTCTTGAGGTCTATCCAATCCCTTATCCAATTTAGAGATGCTGCTTTATAATATAGCTCCCAGTCCGGTAGGCCTAGTCCTCCCTTTTCCCGGGTATCTTGCATACACTTTATTTTAATTCTGGCCTTTTTCCCATTCCAAATGAATTTTGTTATTGTTTTATTAAGGTCCTTGAAAAAATTCTTTCCTGGCCAAATTGGAGTTACTTGAAAAAGGTAGAGTAATCTGGGCAATATGTTCATTTTTATGGATGCGATTTCCCCTAAAAATGACAGTTGTAATTTGTTCCACGTTTCCAGATCTTTTCTAATTTGTTTCATTAGTTTATTATAGTTGTCTTCTCTAATTGTTATTGCCTTAGCAGTAAGCCAGATTCCTAGATACTTTATTTTCTTTACAATTTGTATTCCTAATGTGTCTTCTAATTTTATCTCCTGTACTTTTGTCAAATTCTTTGTTAGTGCTTTAGTTTTTTGTTTGTTAATTTTGAGCCCCACCACTCTTCCATATTCCTCTATCTTCGCTAAAAGTTTGATTCCTGTTGTTTCCGGTTGCTCCATTATGAATACCACGTCGTCAGCGAAGGCTTGTAACTTATATTCTTCTTTTTGTGTTCTCAGGCCCTTTATTTCCGCGTCCTTCCTGACTTCATTTAATAGTATTTCCAGTGAGATTATGAACAGTAGTGGGGATAAGGGACAACCCTGTCTCACACCTTTTTGTATATCCAGATTATCAGTCATGTCCCCATTAATCATAATTTTAGCCGTTTGGGAAGAGTATACTTTTCTGATCATATGTAGAAATTTGTTGCTGAAATCCATGGCCTCTAGTTGCAATATTAAGAAGTTCCAATTTAAATTATCGAATGCCTTCTGTGCATCTAAAAAGATTAAGGCTACCTGTTTGTCAGCTCTTTTCTCGTAATATTCCAGGACATTGATAATTGTTTTTATGTTATTTTTAATCTGTCTTCTTGGGACGAAGCCGTTTTGATCTGTATGTATGTATTTGTGAATAATTATTTTCAATCTTTGTGTTATAACCAGCATAAACAGTTTATAGTCCACATTGAGCAATGAAATCGGCCTGTAATTTTTGACTTGTGTGGGGTCCGAATCTTCTTTGGGGATGAGTGTAATAATGGTTTCGGTCCAGGATTTGGGGATTTCTGCTTCTAATAGTGCATCATTGAAGACCTGGAGTAACAGTTCATCCATTGCATGCTGACAGTTTTTGTAGAACTCCGTTGGTATTCCGTCCGGGCCTGGGACCTTGTTATTTTTCTGCGTTTTCCTTGCTTCCACTAGCTCGGACATCGTGATTGGTCTATTTAGTGCTTCTCTGTGGGACTCCTCTAATTTTGTAATGTTTGTTTTACATAGGTATTCCTTAATGTCTTCATCCGGTATCTCTTCTTGTTTGTAGAGGCTTTGAAAAAATTCTTTAACTATGCGTTTTTTATCTAGATTAGTATGGTGAATTTGTCCTGTTTGGTCCTGTAGTTGAAATATTGTTCTCCTTTCTTTTTCTTTATTCAGTCTATACGCTAGCCAGCGCCCCGTTTTGTTTGCATGCTCAAAATGTTTCTGTTTTACTAGCTTGATTTTCTGTGCAATTTCTGTTTGTGTGATTAGATTAATTTTATGTTTGGTGAGGTTTAATTTTTCTTTTATTTTATTGTGGGGTTCTTTCTGCAGTTCTAATTCATATATTCTGAGTTCTTCTAGCAGATTATTTCTTATCTGTTGTTTCTCTTTGTTTGTTTTTTGCCATGTACGCGATGGTGAGACCTCTTATGTATGATTAATTGAAATAATTTTTAACTCTTTTTCCATCCCTGTTTATTTATCTGTTCGTTGTTTTCAGTCTTTTTGTGTTCCTAGTGATTCTTTGCATCTTTTCCCTCGCTCCCTCTCTCTCCATTCTTTCTTTATCCATTCTTCTCTCCTCTTCTTGATCTTGATCTTCTTTTTCTGTCCGCTGTTCCTCTTGCCTCTTGAGTTCCTGTTCTTCTCTGCTCTCCTGATCCTCCTCCAGTACGAAGTGCTGATCGAAAAAATCCTGTGCTTTTTCTAAGTTGTCAATTCTATATTTTTTGTCTTCCCAGGAGATTAGTAGACCCTCCGGTATTACCCAGCGGAATTTTATTTTAAATTTATTCAACTGTGCTGTTAGGAAGTTGTAGTTCCTTCTTTGGTCCCTTGTCCTTTTTGGTATCTGTTTGAGGGTTAAAATTTCTTTTCCCCTATACATAGTTGTGTCTTCTCTCATCTTCCTATAGATCTCTTCTTTTATGGATTTTTTTGTGAACCTGATATGTATTTCTTTGGGTAACTTGTTTCTCCGAGCGTAGTTCGTATGAACTCTATAGTTTTCATCTATTCCACTTCGTATTTCTTCCTTGTCCCTCTGGGTCACTTCTGAAAGTATCTCAGTCATGATTTCTCCTAAGTCCTCTTCCTTTTGCTCTTCTACATTTTGGAACCTTAAATAGAAGGATGCCTTCTCCATCTCAAGATATGATAACGAGTCCTCCAGTTCCTTATTTGTGGCCGCTTGGTTGTATTCCATCCTCTCTATTCTCTTATCCGTATACTCTATTCTCTCCTCCACCTTATGAATCCTCTGCTCATTTTCCTCTATGTTCTGTTGTATCTTTCCTATCTTCTCATCCATGTTCCTAATATTATCTTTTATCTCCCCCACATCCGTCCTAAATTCCTCGTGATTTTTCCTTGTCTCTTCATGATTGTGGACCATGGTCTCCTACATTCTATTCCTTCCTTCCTGGATCATCGTTAGTATGGCGTGGATGTTTTGCATGCTAAGAGTAGGGGTTGCCTTATCCTTTTCCATGGTTTCGACTGATTTTTGTTGTGTTGGAGAGGCCGTCAGTATCATCTGGTTTGGTGGTATTTTCTTGCTTGACTTAGTGATTGTTGTTGAGCCCGTGGTTGCCATTAGTATTTTTTGTGTTATCTTCTCCCAGAGTTTCATATACTGATTACTATTTGGGCTGTTGTATCTCTATTGATCTTTATATTCAATTTATAACTTTCAATAATCCCAAGGAAATAAACAACTAGGATAAATTTCCTTATCACACAGTCACTGTCTATATATAAATTTATCTATAAATTCAATCTTTCACTTTTCAATATTTTGCAAAATTCATCAAATCTTAATGACTACTTAGCCTCTATTATTCACAAAAAAAGTAAAAAAAAATAAGGGGAGGTTATAAGGGGAGGGGGTGAGGGAAAAGTCTAATGCTTCAGCAATTCATCAATTGATTGTCCTTATAATTAATTACTTGCTATCTTATTTAAGTTTGTTATTAGTTACTATTAGTTACTATTAGTTACTATTTATAGATATCAATTACCCTTAATTACAATCCTTAATCTATCTAATAAGAATCTTCAAATCTAAACATACAAAACAATATGATAATTAAATACCAAAATAATTTCCTAAGTAAATATAAAACTAAGTTAACAGTTATATATGAAATTTCAAAAACAGTACATTTATTGTTTATACTTTTTAATCACTTAATTCGTTATCAAACTTGATTGCTATTAATTATACTTCACAGTTAATTCTTCTTCATCTAGGTCACTCTCTTCTTTTTCCCCCAAATTTGTATCCTTCTTGTTTATTGTCTCTACTATTTACTTCGCAAGTCTGGTGTCCCAATGTCTTTTAAGTTAAAAGTCCGTCAAATTCCGAGTGTCTTTCAAAAGATCCTAATCCAAATCCAAATATCTAAATGTTGTCCAAATCTTGTCCTGATCTCCAAATATGCAGTGTCCAAAAGTCCAAAGGGAAATATCACGTTTAAGTTAGTTTAGTTCCTAAAATCCGAAATTGCCACTTTAAACGGAGTTTTTTTTTCCCTCTGCTCTCTCTTTCGGTATCGGCTGCTTGTTGATTGCCTCGTCGCCGCCTCCACAAAGGGCAAAGTCTGTCAAAATGCTCCCTTTCTCTCCTCAAATTCCATCTCTCCTCTGTAGCAAATTATCCACAGTCCAAATTTTCTCCGGGTTTACTTTTTCCTTCTGGGTTTCCTCTGGATTTCCTCCGATTTCGCTGGTTGTTAATTTATGCGCTGTCACTGTCAAAATGGGTTCCGTCTCCGGTTAGTTTTTAGTCGCTGCTTGTTTAGCTATATTTCGCTTCTTTAATTGGAGTTTACTTTCTCCCGCCTTTAATCCTCAAGTTATGGATTGTAAGTGTACCTTTTGCGTTCTTTTTTTTCCTTTCGATCTTTCCACCGATGTCTTCTTTTATTTGATTTTCGTTTCCCACTTAGTCAGCTGTCAACGTTTCTGGCCAGCCGGGATGGCTGGTTCTTCCTCGATCAGGATTAAGGGGGGTTTCCTGAACCTTCGGAGCGATTGCTGTCCTCCCTGAGGTCCTCGGAAGTTCCCCTTTTTTCTATTGACCTCTCCGAGGTCAATAGTGCCTAAATTGGCTCCTAAATCGAAGATATTAGGGACTTGGAGAGCGGAGATCCGTTCCCTTCTTCCCTAACACGGTGACGTCACCGCCGGAAGTCCTTTTAGAGACATTTTGAAAAACACTGTTCTTTCCAAGGACAAGAGAAGCAGTTAAATCATAACCCAGTGTCCATAGAGAAAAGTTGAGGTCAGTTTTTTTCACCTCAAAATAAAGTGATTAAAAAAGGGGGGAATTTTCCCACCAAAAGTTAAAAAATAAAGGTCAGAGCTCTTTTTTTAAAGAGCTAGAAAGTACAAAATGTGTAATATAATCCTGTATAAATCCAATCTGATGACTTTCACTGCCAGAAAATGTATTTTCACCATGGACTTCCTTTATGGGAAAAGTGAAAGTGGTTTAGAGTTCAATAGTAAACAATGAAAGAACAGGAAAAAAAGTTGTAAAAGTCCAGCAAGGGGGTATAAAATAGATCAGCAGTCAACTAGTGGTAAATCAGAAGATAGAAAAGCTTTAAAGGGTGCAATTAAAACCCAGGCATGCTTTAAAAAACCAAACAGCTGAAGAGAAAAGATGGTAAGAGACCCAACCTTCCGATCACTCCTTACCAAGAATTGCAGTCTTCAGGATCCCCTCTTTGTCGATGCACAATCGTCTGAAGGTTGTCTTGGGTCTTTCCTAGTCTTCCCTTCAAAAAACAGAACAAAGCCACCAAATAAGCTTTGGCGGCGAAATCAGCTGTTTGTCAGTGGGAGAAAAAGAGTTGCCCGCTGCTCAGCACGCCATCTTGGGGGAAGTTCTGCATTGTATTTCTTGATTGCTTTTCCTTTACTGTCAGTAATTGATCCTAAAAGGCAGAAGCTATCCACCACTTTGATACCTTCATTGTCAATTCTGAGGCTGGTTATTCTACCTGTTGTCATTAGTTTTGTCTTTTTTATATTTAATTTTAGTCCCATTTTACACTGTGCTCTTTGACTATTTTTTACTAGGACTTGCAGATCCTTTGCAATTTTAGCTATCAGAGTTGTGTCATTGGTATAATGCAGCTTATTGATATTTCTTACTCCAATTTTAAAACTATGCTCATCTACTTCCAATCCAGCATCCCTTAATATATACTGGCTTTCTTTTTGTAAAATAAATGATGACATGATGTAATATGTTGTGTTGTTCATCTGAGGTTGTATTTACCTACTTTGAAGAACTACTAAGGACCAGGTGTTTTTAACTATGTCCTGATATGTAAAACCATAGAACTCAAAGAGGGTGTACTTTTTCACATGGCTAAGTTAAATAAATAAGGGGAGAATGTGCAGACTTGTTACATTCCTTTGTTGACCTGGAGCCAGTCTGTTTCATCCAATTCTGTCTGTACTTTGGCTTCATGATGTATATATAAGTTTCTCAGGACAGTTAGATGTTCTGGAATTCCCATTTTTTTGAGCACTTTCCACAGCTTGACATGATCGATTTAATCAAAGGCTTTTCTACAGTATAATTGATGAAGCACATACTAGCCCAACCCACTTTACAGGGTGGTTGTTGTGGGGAACAGAGGAGGAGGAAGTAGCATTAGGTATGTTCACCACGTTGAATTATTTATAAAAATAATAACATTGGGATATAAATAAATAAAGACTTCTTTTTGGTATTCTTTGGCTTTCTCAATTGTCCAGCGCCCATCAGCAATGTCTTGTGTTCCTTTGCCTTTTCTAAAGGCAGCTTGAACATCTGACAACTCTTTTTCCGTATAGGGTTCTAATCTGTGTTAGATGATCCTAAGCATTATTTTACTGGTATGTGAAATTAAGGATATTGTATGATAGTTTGTGCACTGTTAAATCGCCTTAAAAATTAAGGCTCAAAAGTTGTTAAGCAACTTTTTAGTAGCCATAAAAATACTTATAAAGAGGTTTTAAATCTCTGCAGACACCAGTTTGGGGGATGTGGAGGAGAAAAATGTGTGTGTATATCTGTGCATGCATGCCCAAATATCTAGGGTAATTGGAATTTAAAAAAAATATTTTAAACCAGTGTTTTTCAAACATGGCAACTGTAAGATGTACGGACTTCAACTCCCATTAATTCCCCAGCCAGAATCTTGAAGTTGCCAAGTTTGAAAAACACTGCTTTAAACTATTTGAAGTATTACAAATAGGAATACCTTAAATAAATGCCATTTTTAATATTTTCCCTTGGGAATTCTAAGTATATAAAATAACCTGTAGTCTCAGTTGCCAACATTAGGTGAAAACCTCACGCTTCTCTTGCCCTGTCAGAGTCACCTCTGGTCCAACTCCCCCCACCCACCTGTCTTTCCCCCCATCTCTGGCCTTTTGGCTGCCCTGCACTCCACCACCACTTCCTACCCCTGCTGCCCCCCACCAGCCCCAGCTGACCTTTGCTGTCTTCTTTCTCCCACTATTAATGAGGTGCACTCAGCCAAAACAGTATCTGGCCCTTTGTGAGACCTCCACAAGACTATGAGGCCTCTGGGCATGCCTCAGCAGCAGCAGGAAGAAGAAGGCAAAGGTCAGCTGAGATCAGTGGAAGGCAGCAGGAGTAGGTGGCAGTGGAGTGCAGGACGTCCAAAAGATCAGAGATGGGGGAAATTGGCAGGTGGGGGGGAATTGAAGCACACACTATGGTTACAAATGCAGGCAGGCTGCCAAGCACCCAATTTTTTAACATGTGACCACAGGGGCACTGCAACAGCTGTAGCCTCAAGGACTGGCCATTACTACCATTGGTTTGACACCATTGTAACTCTGAATGGTCGTTGAACAAGGGGTCGTTAAGTGAGGACCTGTATGTCTTTAAGGGAAGAAAATACTCAGATCTTGATAGGCTAAGAAACCATTAGGATTTACAAATTTCTATTTATTAGCAATATCGCTGGAATTTTTTTTCTCCCTGCTTTTTACACTGGCTTGAAATGCACTTTGTCCTAAGAAAAATGGGCAGAAGAGAGGAAAAGAGAGATACTGTAAGTCTCTATTGCCATCAACAGCTGTGGAGATGAAAGGCTTAACCAATGCAAGACTTGTGAAGTAAACTATTGTAGATGGAAGAATGATAGTAATAGATTTCTCAGCCAACAGATGTAGCAGTTATGGAAGTTCAAGCCTATCCCTTCAGGAGGAAATCACTTTTGGAAAGCTGTGTAGTAGATTTTGGCAGGAAAGGGGAGTAAAAGAAGGTAAGTTAAGAGTGGAAACTTAGTGATGGACATGAAAGTGAGGGGTAAGAAAATCTACCTTTTCATGTCATATTTTTGAATACTCCATTCCACTGTGTGGACACTCATGTTTTCTCTTTTAACTTGGAGGAAAAAAAAGATGTCTCTTGTAAATTGTAAAATGGACTTTACAATGGCATCTTTCATCCCCACCTCCACCTCTGGCATTCTGAAACAGCATTGTCCATCAAACACCTGATTCTGTGGCTTCATCCCTGCACCTCATTCTCCTGCATGGCCATTAATTACCATAATTGAAATTCCAGGTATTGAGGTGGGGATGGCTCCATGTAACAGGAAGGAAAGAGTTTTAACTTTGTTAATCAGTTTAACAAAGGCTTAAATGAGAAGATGAGGGCAGGTGAAAACTTCCTAGGTTTGTTTTTTAATTAATCACTCAGAGAGAATATTAAATATAAGATTTTAGAAGTTCATGGCTGTTGTAAAGTTGTATGGAAATGTAACATGCAGTGAGGTTTCACTTCACTCTTTGTCCTTATTGCTGACAGGAATTCAGTGTGGAAGCAGAGAAGTCCCTTTTCTACACTCTCTACCATTCCCTTCACCACTACAAGTACCACACCTTTCTGCGTTGTAAGAATGAGGTAAGTAAAGGCCCTAAGTAAACCCCATTTGAGTTTCCGGGTTGTTTGTTAGATTTATATCCTATCTTTCATTCAGGAGTTCAACGCAGCATGCATAGGATTGCTTCCTCTTTTTTTTTTTTCCAAAACAACTTTGGGAGGTAGGTTTTGCTGAGAGAGAGTGAATGACCAAAGGTTATCCAGTATGAGTTTCTGTGGCTGAGGGTGGACTTGGACCTGCATCACTCCACCTCTTGAGTCCTTCCCAAGGACCTGGGATAAGTGTGTTAAAATATTGCCACAGGATGTAAGCTGTTCCAAGTGAAGCCGCCTTTTGCAATTGATTGATACAGGTAGTCCTCAATTTACAACAGTTCCTTTAGTGACCAAAGTTATAACGACACTGAAAAAAATAATTTATGACTGTTTTTTACACAACCGTTGCAGCATCCCCATGGTCACGTGATCAAAATTTAGATGCTTGGCAACTGACTCATATTTATAATGGTTGCAGTGTCCTGGGGTCATGTGATCACTACTGACTGTAAGGTCCTGCCTCTCCCGCCTGTTCAAGAAAGCATGGACTCTTGAAACTTTAGTATTTCAAAAGGAAACTTTTATTGAAAGGAAGTGAATGCAAGACAGTGCAAATCAGGGTCTGAGTTCCCCCCAAGCAATTCCATTAGGATAAAGTGGTTAGAAACCCCTCCTCTCAGTTTGATGTTGAATGAGCCAATCCACAGGTGTGAAGATGTTGTGGAAACGGTCGTCCTGAAAAAGACATGAGTCATTCCCATGCGCTTCTTCTGTGAGGCTTCCAAACTGAGAGAAAACAGATGGCCCTCCCCCCCTTGTACATCCCCCAAGGTAAATCAAAGCACAGGGCAGAATAGGTGACAGGGTAAAAGTTATAAACTAGGGAATTACAGGATACATAGGAAAACAAGATGAGAGCAATAAGTGAGTAAAAGAATCCGGGGTCCCCTCCCCACTTGAATGACAGTATCACGATAGGGATCTGACATGCTGCCCCCCTTCAAAAAAATGAGGGGATTACCTGTAAGAGAGAACAGAAAGATGAACATCATAGAGAGTTAGTTCGGTTTGTTAGGATACTTCGAGTGAAACTTCTTCAGCAATGCAGGGGCCCTAACATGTTTCTTAGCTACCCACCATCACTTCAGGTTTCCCGCTATTAAACTGAGGCTTTCTGGATAGTGCGTCTGCTAAAATGTTTTTTCCCCCAGGGAAGTATTTTAGGTTGAAATTAAACCATTTGAAATGTTGAGCACAGCAAACTTGTTTTGGGGAGAGTTTCCGTGGGGTTTTTAGGGCCTCTAGGTTTTTTTAATCAGTCCAGACTTCGAAAGGGATTTTATTCCCCTCTAGGAAATGCCCCCAAGTAAGGAGAGCCCACCGTACTGCAAAAGCCTCCTTCTCCCAGATAGCCCATCTCTGTTCAGTGTCGTCAATTTTTTAGACGTGTATGCACAGGGCTGCAGTTGGCCCTGCTCGTTTTCTTGGAGTAGGACGGCTCCGACTGCTACGTCACTGGCGTCTGCCTGTATGATGAACGGCTGTTCTGGATCTGGGTGTTTTAGGACTGGTTCAGCTGAGAACAATTGTTTCAGTCTACTGAATGCTGCCTGGCATTCCATGGTCCAGTTTATGGGCTGCTTTGGTTTTGGTTTGTCCCCCCACCCCCTTTTTTTTAGTAGGTTAGTGATTGGGAGTGCAATTTGTGCAAATGCTGGGATAAATTGCCGGTAAAAATGTGCAAACCGCAGGAAGCTTTGTAGTTGTTTGCGGGTGCGGGGGGGAGGGGGGAAGCCCAGTCGATCACTACTTGCACTTTCCCTGGGTCCATTTCCATGCCCTCATGGGAAGTCCTATATCCCAGGTAGTCAATTCTATCGTGGAATTCACATTTGGAAAGTTTTGCATAAAGTTTTGCAGCGCTGAGTTTGTTTAGGACCGCTCGGACAAGCTTTACGTGCTTGGCTTCTGTCTCTGTGTATATTAAAATGTCATCTAAGTACACCAGAACCCCTTTGTACAGGTGCTCATGAAGCACCTTGTATATCAGTTGTATAAACACGGCAGGGGCGCCTTGTAATCCAAATGGGAGCACTTTGAATTGGTCATACCCCAAAGAAGTGTTAAAAGCTGTTTTCCATTCGTTGCCTTCCCTAATCCTGATTCGGTAGTAAGCCTCTCTTAAGTCCAGTTTTGGGAAAAAAAATTCCTTTGGAGAGGTGGGCTAACATGTCTTTCATGAAGGGGAGGGGATACACATTCTCCACACTCACAGTGTTTAACTTTCTATAATCTACACAAAGGTGCAAAGACCCATCTTTCTTCTCTTGGAATAGCACTATACATTTTTTGTTTAGGTAGTTTGGCCCCTGGGAGGATCTCGATAGCGCAGTCTGTGGGGGGGGGAGCTCGTTGGAGCCTTCTTTGCTGAACACCTCTATTACCTTTAAAGCCCTACATGGCTCAGGGCCAGGGTATCTTCGAGACCGCCTTCTACCGCATAACTCCCAACGACCGGTAAGATCCCACAGAGTTTGTCTCCTCCAGGTCCCATCAGCTAAACAATGCCGGCTGGCGGGCCCCGGGGGAAGGCCTTCTGTGTGGCTGCCCCAGCTCTCTGGAACCAGTTACCTCCTGAGGTCCAGACCATCCCCACCCTATTGGCCTTCCGAAAAGCGGTGAAGACCTGGCTTTTCCGGCAGGCCTGGGGCCGTTGATCTCGCTCTTGCGATCCGGCAAGATCCGGCCATGAATGGTGTGAATGAGTTTTAATGTTTTTAATTCTTAAATGTTTCTTTTATAATGATTTTAAATGCATTGTGAGCTGCCCTGAGTCTTCAGAGAGGGGTGGCATACAAATTGAATTAAATAAATAAACCTCAGCTAGGTCCTTGTACTCCCTGGGGATGCCCTGGTCTGGCACGGCCTTTCCCTCCATCGCCGCTTCTTTGTTTGGGTCTCCCCCCAGTTTCTCCCTTTGGCCATCGGGTCCAGTCACTCCCCATTGAAATCTTAGAGTCCCCTGCTTCCAGTTCACTCTGGGGTTCCACTTCCTCAACCAGGTGAGCCCTAGAATTAGCGGCCATTCCATTCCAGGTGCCACAATGAAAGTGAGTCTCTCATCATGAGTCCCCATTGCTATGTCCAGAAGTTCTGTGGCAAAAATGGCCAGTTCCCCCCCGCAACTGACCCATCTAACTGGCAGAACGTGATGGGGATTTTTAGTTTCCGCAAGTGTATGCCCAATTTTCCCACCAGGGTTGGGGTAATCAGACACCAGGTGCACCCTGAGTCCAAGAGGACTGAGATTTTCACTCTTTTCCCCCAACTGGGGATGAATAGTCTTAGGGGCAGGGTGAGTGGCTCAATTGGTTTGCTTACCAGCAAGTCGTCTTCAGGATCACTCTCGGAAGAGCCCGATTCCTCCCCAGGTGATGCCGGAGTTCCTTCCCCAGATTTTGCGAGGGAGCAAAACTCCGCAGCCTCTCCACTTCTCAGTGCGGTGTCTTTTCCTCGGGGGGTTGTTTTCGCAGGCTTTCCTCCAGTCAGGCGTTCTGGCTTTCGAGCAGCAGTTTTTGAATGACACTCAGCTGCATGGTGCCCCTCCTTCCCGCATTTGAAGCAGGCAGATGATCTTGGTGTCAGGGGGAATTGCAGCTTGAATGGCTCTCGCTTCCCCTGGGGTGGGGATCTCTTCCAGGCTCTTGCCCCTCGGTACTGGTTTCTGGCCATGTCAATCTCCACTTCTTCAACCAGGATGTACCAGTCGTGCAGGCAGTCTGGGGCCCCTTGAGCCAGGCAGGCATGGTAGAGGTCATCATTCAGGACGTCTTTGAACCAAATAATAATAATAATAATAACAACAACAACAACAACAATAATAATAATAATAACAACAACTGGAGGACCACTTAAACACCATTGGATTGACAAATTCACCATCAGTCAATTGCAAAAGGTGGCTTTACTCGGAACGGCTTACATCTTGCAACGATATCTGTAACAACATCAAACATCCAGATCTGCCTATCCCAGGTCCTTGGAAAGGACTCAATAAGTAGACAAAAATGCCAAATCCAGTCTGAACATCTGATCCAGTCTGAACATCTGTCTGACTGTGCAATTAATATCATCATCATCATTATCAGGTGAAAAATCACCTACAGGACTCAGGACTGTTGGCTGAGGAACCAAGGCCAGCAGCTGCAGAACTACTGGAAGAAAAGGTGTTTACTCATTGCAAATATACAGTGATTGAAAACAAAGAAATAACGATCTGTTATTACAGATCAAGTCCAACAAGAAGAAGATACTTGAAACAAATGCACCAGTTCTGGAAAGAACAACATCCAGAATCAGAAATAACAGAACAGAGGCTAGCAGATCAATGTCGATTTATGATATGAAATAAAATATTCACAGAAGCAGACTTGGAAGAACTGCAAAGGTTTACCCAGGGCAATAAAATCAGAGCCTTGCCAGAAGTCACTCACAATGTAGAGGCAAACCAGGGGGAGTTGGCAGTAGAGGAATCCAGCAGAGATATACAATTGTTTTCATTTGGAAACCAGGCACCCACTCCTCTGCCTCAGGAAGAACAAAGCCCTCTAACTAAAGAAGTAAAAGAATTGAAACAAAGAATAACTGAGCATCGAAAACAGCACAAAAACATCAGAATAAAGCTGCCTGCATTGAAGCTTGTTCCAAAGAAACAGCTAGTACAAGCTACGACTTTTCTTGCCACAGGTGTTAAGTGAATCATAGCATTTAAGTTAGTAACATGGTTGTTAAGTGAATCTGGATTCCCCATTGACTTTGCTTGTCAGAAGGTCTCAAAAGGTGATCACATGACCCCAGGACACTGCAACTGTCATAAATATGAACCAGTTGCCAAGCAACTGAGCCGAGATGGCACAGTGGTTAGAGTGCAGTACTGCAGGCTACTTCAGCTGACTGTTAGCTGCAGTTCAGCAGATCAAATCTCACTGGCTCAAGGTTGACTCAGCCTTCCATCCTTCCGAGGTGGGTAAAATGAGGACCCAGATTGTTGGGGGCAATATGCTGACTCTGTAAACCGCTTAGAGAGGGCTGTAAAAGCACTATGAAGCGGTATATAAGTCTAAGTGCTATTGCTATCTGAATTTTGATCATGTGACCATGGGGATGCTGCAATGGTCATACGTGTGAAAAACAGTCATAAGTCACTTTTTTCAGTGCCACTGTAACTTTGAACAGTCACTAAATGAACTGTTGTAAGTCACGGACTACCTGTATAAGCACCAACTCACTGCAAGAAACAAACAAACTAATGTACAGCATGTCCCAAAGGTGCTTTTTTCCAAGAGGCAACTGGACTTTCTGGTTTTTCTTTGAAGACGTTTCACTTCTCATCCAAGAAGCTTCTTTAGCTCTGACTGGATGGTGGGGAATGGAAGGTTTTATACTCTTTGCAGACAGCTGGTCATTTGCATTCTTTTAGTGGGTTGTTAAGGTCACCTGGAGGTTTATCTGTGTCATCAGGGTCACCTGAGTGGTGCAAATGGGTGTGGAGCCTTCTTGGAACTGTTGAAAGGACTGTGTTGTAGATTGGAGATGGACTGCTGAATCTAGTCCTGATGTAGGAGAACAAACACATCAGGACTAGATTCAGCAGTCCATCTGCATTTAAAAGAGACAGGCCACTCTTTTGAAGACAACAAAGTCCACATTTTGGACAGAGAGGACCGCTGGTTTGAAAGAGGGGTTAAAGAGTCCATCTATGTCAAAATTGAACTTGAATGCAAGACTGACTGCATTCCCTTGGGAACAAGATAAGGCCTCAAAGATTCTGGGGGAGGTCTGGCTGTGCTGCTTACTGCAGTGCAATGACTCTAAACCTGGCGCTCTCTTGACCTTTCCCTCTAGTCTAGCTGGAGATTCTACCACACAGCAATGAAATAAAATACAAAAAAGACTAAAATACGTACACAAATTACTAAAAAATAACTATGGGTTTTCTTAAATTAAGAGATCTTCATCTACACCTACATCACTAATATGTACAAGTAGAGTTGTAAATAAGCTGCAGTTTTTGAAGCTCATTAAAAATACAGAATGGTGTCATGTTTAAAAAGTCTCAGAACTTTTAGTGATGATTTTTTAGCTTTGGCCCCAAATACAGACTAATCTATTCTGGCTACTTGTGGATTTCTTGAAAGAGCCACCTGTGTGGCTTCATGGCTAATATTTCAACCTTTTCATTTCCTTTTTTTCCAGACAATGGCAATTGAGGGTCAAAACGAAGACTTGGGCCAGGAGGAGGTGGTGCAGCAGTGCATGCGCAACCAGCCATGGCTGGAGAAACTGTTTGACTCCTTCAGCAAATTGCTGACTCAGGCTCAAAGCAAATGTGTGTAACACCATCATCAGAGCCACACCCCAGGAGGGGCTGCCTAATGCCTGCCCCTCTGCAGAGTCAGATCAAGAAGTGGGAAGAGGAAAGTCAAGAGGTACTAATACAGGCAACGAGTCCAGACTCAGCTCACCACCACCACCACCCCTTCTCCTTGGGGGTTTCTCTTTTTCCTTAAACAGGACATGGGACAAGCCTGTGTCGTGGTGGAGGGTGGAGGTTTGCAATGGCAGGACATTTTGAGGAGGGTTCTCATCAAATAATTGGATGGTTGGAACACCCCTTTCCCTTTTGCCCTGGCTGTACAGAGAAATATTATTTATATATAAATGTATAAATATCTAATTGAACAGACTTGCTTCTTGCTCAGGGTGGGGGTTGAGAACAGGGGAACCCATTGGAAAGTCAGAGAAATGACGTTGTGTGATTTAGAGCTAAAAGGCTTCTTGATTTCTCACCATGGAGTGAGTTGATAGTAGTGAGATTGGTGAAAAGAGAAGGACCAGGGTCTTCTGAGGTTCTACCCTACATCTCCTCCATCAGGAACCTTTACTTCTTAGGGAGAGCTGAGAATTGAGCAGGGGGGGGATGGTGCATTGGCCACTCTTTATACAGCGTCTAGCTCCTTTTATTCATAGTCTGATCAGGAAATATGACCCCTGCTCTCCAACATCTCTAATCCCATCTTTGCCAAATAAATGTTTGGAGTGAAGGGAAGCCATCCATCCATACACTAATGGCAATCACTTCTATTTTTGCTTCCAACAAGAATATTTATTGCCAAGCTTGTTGTTCCTAAACATATCTGGTAGCACCGATTTTCTCCCTTTCTGGAGAAACTTCCCTTTCTTTGTGTCCCTCCCTCCCTCCCCTTGTGTTTTCATGAGGCAATTGCTGCTGGAGGATTCGCTTTTATTGCCATTGAATTGGGTGATTCTAGCACATTTGGATATGTGGAACATTTCCTTTCTGAATAGAAAATGGGCAGTAAATGGGCAGGGGAGAGCCTAGTGACATCTCTGCCAAGACTATAGCAAGACTTCCTGAAATTACCCTCTCCTCCCCCAGATTTCACAATTGCCCCCCACCCCCCACCCTTGGATCATGGGAGGAATGTATAGAGGGCTTTAGATAAGCCTTCCCCAGTGGTAGATCTGCACTTCTATGAGGGAGGATTTTTTTCCCCCATTCTCCACATATGATGGTGTCTGACAAGGCAGGATTCTGCTCCCCACTCCCTGAAGCTGTATATACTGTATAGCATAAAAAGTCTATCATATTGTATTTGACTAACTTGAAATTCATGATGTGCGGGAGTTGCTCTCTCTCTCTCCTTTCATCTGTAGCTGTGACGTTCTTTGGTTTTGACTGAAATTTTTATTAGGTTAATTTTTTTATCATTGTTATTGAGGTGAGAAGGGAGACTTTGTGTCTCCTACCCCATCCTGCCTCCTAAACAAAGCTCCCTCTCCAACCCTAAACTGAAATGATAAACTGATGAGCTAGAGGATGAAGACCTGGTCTTCTTCGATTCTCAGGTGGGCTCTCCACCTCTTATCCAGCTATCCATTATCTTGCGTGTGTCTGCATCCCCCCGCCCAGTAACCTTCCCAATTACGTCAGTCATAGGCTTTGGCCGACTATCATCATTCCTCAACCCAGATCTTCTACTGACCTCCCAAAGCAATCCCTTACTTGAATGTAGATCTTCCTATGTCAGATTCCCATCTCCATGCCAAAGTCTACCTCATTCTTCCTCCATTGCTATTTCTCCCTTTTCCAGTCACCACCCAGAGTCACTTGTTTGAGATGGGTGGCTATATAAATTGAATGAATGAATAAATAAATAAATGTGATTTCTCTCCCCCATCAAGTCATCCTTTATTCCTGGCCCATCTCATCTAGAACCTTGTTCTTCCTTCCTCACTAACCATAACCATTCCTCCATTTGAATTTTCCTTCTGCTCTTATAACTTTGGTTTTTCCAAGGCTTCTGATTTCTTTCCATCTGTCCAAATCAACAGGATTTACAGGAGTTTCCCCAATGTACTTTTTAGATTTTGGGTAGTGGGGAGGGAGATGTGAAAAGGTACTTCAGGGTTGGTGGGAAAATAAATCCCACCTCATAATTGGTGGTCTCAACATAGAGTATTAGTTCAAGCAAATCTCTGAAGGGCACAGAAATATGTTAAAACCTGTTTGGTTACTTAGGTTAGTGTCCCTAATGTATGCACAGAGATACTGGTGAATCTCATTTTCTCCCCTTATTTATTGTGGATGAATAGGGGTTGGCAAGTGTGTATGTGAGTGTGCAGGGGAGGGGGGGTGGAATTTGGTGAATGAGCCCTAATCAAAGAGAATGGTTTTAAAGGGAAGAGTGGCCTGGTTTCTTTTGAGTATTTTAAAACTTACAATTTAGACTTTTTAAAAAACAACTTTACTTAATAAACCAGGTTACTGATAGCTGTTTGGCCTTAGAAGTGATGGATTGTAACAGATAGCTGTGTGTGGAAGTGGGGTTAGCTGAACATGGGTTTGGGGAAATGAGAAGAATGAGTTGAGGGGAATCTTTCATAGTATAGGGTTAATTTTAGAGGGACCTAAAGCCTTGGCAGTTCTTGGGACAATAGACTTGCACCACCAATCCCATGGAGAGCCTTGCTAAACCATTGCTCCCGGTTGGAGGGACAGAGTAGCCAAACTTGAGCACCCAGAATTGGACAGACCCAGCTGTGAGAAGGACAAGAACAAGGACAAGCACAACACACACACATGCACAACCCAGTTTCCTGTGACAAAGAGAGACATTCCTCCTCTGCCACCCACCCTTGTATTTGGATCTTGAAAGGCCCCCTTTTTTACAACGTGTATTTCTGTGTATCTTGTTCACGCCTCAAGGCGTGAGATTTGTGTTCTGTATTACTGAATGTTCCTATATATTTTTATTGTTCATTATTAGTGTCTGAGATGTTTTTTCTCTCAATATGTACAACTCACATTGTATACTGTGTACACAACAAAATGACAAAAAACACCTTTCTTTGCAAAAATCAAATGCCTGAAACACAGCTTTGTTCATTTTGTTGAGACGGGGTTGGCCATGGGAAAAAGGAGGACAGAAGTGGGCTAGGATAATAATGGGGAAAACCTGCCTAGATCTATTTTTCCCATTGAAGCATGATGCTCTGGCTTTTGATCTAAACATCTTGGTGGTCTGAGCCATATTCTGAAGTTTTCATAATCTCTTAACATTTTCTTCCTGTGCAATTCTGAAGGCCATTTGGTACTAGAAACATTCCTGGTTCTTTTTATTCACTGGGCTTTCCTATCAGATGGAAGTTTATACATATCACCAGGCTACCTGATGAACCGCCTCGTCCCACTAGGACAAGCCCATCTGAGTCATGCTGGCAAAGATGGCCTACTTCAGATCCCACCAGTCAAAGAACTGAGGCTATCAGGATCCAGAAGAAGAGCCTTCTCTGCTGCAGCACCCGCCCTTTGGAACATCTTACCCTCTAGGGCAAGCATCCTCAAACTACGGCCCGTGGGACAGATATGGCCCGCTGACGCAATCTATCCGGCCCGTGTGCAGTGGTGATTAAGCCCCGCCCTTCCCAGCCATCGCCCTTATCTTCAGTCGCCCCAACACGCTCCTCTGTCCCAAAGTAGGATTGAGTGGAAGGGAGCAGGGGGAAGGGAAGGAGGGGAGGAGAAGCCCGGCTGTCTTTCCTTTGGCGTGGGGCAGGGGGAAGACCCAATACCCCCTCCATGCCTGCCTGCTGCTCTCGCAGTGCCTTGCACAGCACAGCGAAAGCTAGCACACTTCACAATGGGTGAGACTGGATCCCTCCTCTGGGAGCCCATTCCCTGCCCCACTTGCCCCTGGCAGTGCTCTCTCTCTCTCTCTCTCTGGGCGGAGAGCAAATCCGGAAGTAGCCACCCGCCGTTTCCTGCCAGTTAGGCAGAGAGAGGGGGGGGAGGCAGTGGTGGGTTGCTCCCGGTTTGCACCGGTTCTCGAGAGCCGGTAGCGGTGACGATATGACATCACCGAACCGGTTCTCTGTCTTCAGGAGCTGGGCATGCACATGGCGATTGCGCACAAAGCGCGTGACCGAAGAGGCGATCGCACGCGAAGCACACGCACAAAGAGAACCGGTAGTAAAGCCGGTTAGAACCCACCCCTGGGGGGAGGGGAGAGACAGATTCAGCTTGATTTGGTCCTTGCCAAAGACGCTCACCCATCATCCAGTCTCCCTCTGTGTGTGTGTGTGTGTGTCGTTCTCTCTCGCTCCCTGTCTCTCTGTCTCTTCTCACTCGGAAAGCCCTGCGTGCTTTCCTTGGGGCTTTTTGCTACCAGGTTTTCTTTCTTCCTTTCGGAAATCCGGGCTTGCTGAGGAATGAGCAACAGAGGCTTCCATCCTTCTCCTCCTCTTCCTCCTCCTCCTCCTCTCATGTGCACCCTCCCGCCACAGCCAGCCAGGGGGTCACAAAAGGAGGAGGGGGAGGAGGGAAACTTCCACCGCTCATTCCTCAGCAAGCCCTGATTTCCAAAAGGAAGAAAGAAAAACGGGTAGCAAAAAGCCCCAAGGAAAGCACGCAGGGCTTTCCTAGAAAGTGGGAAGAGACACAGAGACAGGGAGCGAGAGAGAGTGACACACACACACACGGGGGGGGGGGGGAAAGAAAAAGAGGGAGAGGGAGGGGGAAAAAAAAAAAAAGGGGGGGGGGGGGTGTAGAGGGAGACAGAGAGAAAAAGATGAGAGAAAGAGAGATGAGAGGGAGTGTTTTAAGGTTGCAGACCCCTGAGCCAGGAGAAGGGACAATAAGAAGCAATGGAATCTTTCTCTTCAAGTCTTTAAAGAACAAACAGATTTGCTTCATGTTTCAGAACCACTGAGTTCATATTACGAGGAAGGGGTTTATTGAGGACTGTGCTAATCACAAAGCCTTTCGGCTTTCAATAAAATAAAAGATGCCACTAAACTCCTTCTGAAATAAGGTGATCCAGTCTATGTCTCACTCAAGATCAGGATTTTTATGGGCTTTGCTGTGGGAGGTTTTATCTCCATTCCCTTCCCAGGTGTTTGAATATCTGCAATGATGCAATCTCGCCCAGGTTTTTATATGAATAGTTCAGTCTTGCAAATGCTTTTATAGAAGCTGCATTAGCTTTTGGGTCCTTCTGAATATTTTTGCCTTAGTTCCTGGTGAAAGCAGTTCACCAAAGTTGACTCTGGGTGGCACACAACAGTGAGATAAAACTATATAAAAATTATAGATGTAAAACATAAAAATCCATATCAATAAATAAATTGGCCACACCCACCCAGTCACATGACCACCTAGCCATGCCCACCCAGCCGGTTCGGCCCCCCAACAGTCTGAGGGACCATGAATTGGCCCCCTGTTTAAAAAGTTTCGGCCCCCCGGCTAAAGGGGAAGATTCCCCCCCCCCCCCCCATCCTTCTGCAAGAGCCTAAAGACCTGGCTCAGCCAGTTGGCCTGGGATCCAAATGGAGAAGTTCCATGCTGGAGTTAGCTGCTGGATTGATGGCAGTCTCCACCTCCCCCCCCCCCCCTGCCTTTTTCTGTCCACCCGTCCGTCTTTTTTTGTTATATCGATGTAATCTTGTGTTCTTTTTCATTGTTTATTTTGTTGTTCTTTTATCTTCTGTTCTGTTTACACTCTTTTCATTATTTTCTTTTTATTGTTGTAAACTGCCTAGAGTAGCCCCACAGCAAGATAGGTGGCAAATAAATTTAACAAATAAATAAATCAGTCAAGGACTACCTGTATGTAGCTTTTGCACAACTTTAGTAGTAAGATGCCAATTGCACATTACTCATACTGACAAAAATACTGCTATTCCTATAGATTTGTAAGAAATCTATAAGTCGGAGAAATCATTCTTCATCTGGAACAAAGTGCACTGTTTTTATCATTATTTCTCTAGGACTTTCATAAATTGCTGAATACTAAGATTTAATACTGAACTAGAGTAATTAGTAAAGAATACATTTAATTTTCCACATCAATTCAAACTGAGTGCTTATGCTTATCCACTATACCTTTTAATATACTGGTATATTAAAGTTCTCATTAACAGGTAATTATAAAATGTATAGCATTCTCCATATGCTCAAACATACACATATATGTAGCATGTGATACAGAAGTATGCATTTTTGAAAAAGGCACCCCAACCCATTTTTATTAGTAGATGGGGAAATTTATTCTGTTAAAGGGAATTTGTAGAAGTATCACATAAAAGTTGATGCGTGTGAGGAATTACCACCTTCCACTGGCCATAAGCTTCAGTTGCACCAATAGGAACAGTAACACAAAGGGGACAGGACCAGAATTTTCAGAAGACTCCCCCCTCCCACACCCACACACCTTTTTAGAATAAATTCCTACTTAGAAAGGTTAGCTGCCTTTATGGAGTTAACACTACAAGAGTGGCTGAGTTCACACAACATGCACTTTGTTCCACAGAATAGACTGGTTGAGCAAATAAACCATATGGCTTAGTATGTCAGCTTCCTTAACCTAATGTGTTGGGCAGAGCCAGCCAATATCTGCTTGTTATGTACTACCACAGTAAAATTACACACTGGTAATGGGAATGTTTCCCTTTTATTAAAATCATGGTTAAGTCATACATTCAAAACCTATGGCCATTTTATCATTCAATAGGTTTTTAGTTTCACTCGTCTTTTCGTGCCTGTATGTACATATATATGCATGCTCCTTTTAGCCTTAGAATAACACTGTACCAGAAGTTCCCACACTTTCTTTGTTCATGGAGCCATTTCAGAACCACGGGTTTAACAGAAATAGTAAACTTCCAGGAATACCAAGGGATATTTTAAATTACATGACAGTGCTGTCAGATGTGGAGTATTGCTGCTTCTCTTGGAAAT
Source organism: Ptyas mucosa (assembly GCA_012654045.1). NCBI lineage: Eukaryota > Metazoa > Chordata > Lepidosauria > Squamata > Colubridae > Ptyas > Ptyas mucosa. The sequence goes on along the minus strand of WNWU01012968.1, from coordinate 166,614 downwards.
GTAAAATATCCATGGTGCCTTGCGAGTTTGGTGTTATAGCAGAGTTCGGTAAATGCAGCTTTTTACAATAAACAGGCTCTAGTCCATGAGGGCATATGCCACAATCAGTTTTCATTTAAGGGGGGAACCACAAGTCTTTACTGTGTAATCTTTGCGTCTTCGTGTAAGAGACCATTTACAGCTGGAATGCAATTCTCTCTAGTGTGGTAGAAGGCTGATAGGAAACTCAAACCACACACATACTTTTGATAGCAATAGCACTTAGATTTATATACCGCTTTACAGTGCTTTACAGCCCTCTCTAAGCGGGTTACAGAGTCAGCATATTGCCCCCAACAATCTGGGTCCTCATTTTACCCACCTCGGAAGGATGGAAGGCTGAGTCAACCTTGAGCCTGGTGAGATTTGAACTGCCAAATTGCAGGCAGCCAACAGTCAGCAGAAGTAGCCTTCAGTATTGCACCCTAACCACTGCTCCACCGTGGCTCATAGTTCAAACGTGCATGTTCAATATATCCATTTACTTTATAAACTGCAGATCTTTAAATGCTGGGAGCATCAGTAGGTAGTTGTAGTAGGATAACCTTCCCTAGTTATGCACATGGTCATTCCTGCTGAGAATATTATCTATATCTTGTATGTTGTCCAAGGGCTAACACTTTCTTCTTCATTTTTCCTGTATTAGTCCTGTAAGGTAAGTTTGACTGGGCAACAGCAACTGGCCCAGCAAGCTTCTAGAATATCTAGTGGCAAGCCACTATAATATAAAATGAGAGCAAATCCCACTCCCTACTAGCATTGATGTTACCTAGTTTGGTAATGGAACATCTGCAAGAAAACCACCAATGTCAGAGAGCACCAAGTACCCCACAGCAAGCTTCTATAACCATGATCAAAGAGATTTAGATTGAACATGTTAACCACTACCCCATCATAATATAATCTGAGAATTGTAATCTAAACACATCTGAGGTCTGAGGAAGGTGATGGATGATGGAACTGATAGATGGAAGTGTTGAATGGCATGCAAACTTTGGAAAATGAGTGTAAGGATCCAGATAAAAATCATCTAGTTAAATATGAGTGCAAGTACTGATACTTGAGTAATGATAGTATACTTCAACATGATAGCACCTCTGAAGATGCTGGGAAACCCTGCTAAGAGGAAAAATTACACAAAGAGCTGCTAATTTCTTTTTTAAAAGGTTGCTTGTCATCACTTTCCTTACCCTTACAGGAGCATTACAGAAGTGGGGAACAAAGGATGAATTTAACAAAAGCTGGCCTTGTCTTCAAAGTATATAATAACTGTTCCTGAACAGAGCAATTTACAAAGAAGTCTGGCACTGAAACTTGATCCTAGTAATTAAGCATTCAAGGTTTCAAACATCCACCATCTTAAAACAGTAAGCTGGGTTGGTAGAATGTTAAGGACCTAACTAAATGGTTCTGCAGTAAGCACCACCACTTATTTGCCTTATGGAAACAGCCAGTTCTTACTTAGCGACTACTTCAGTTTGTGACTGCTTACAAATACAACAGTAGTAAACTGTAGTAAAAAAATAATTTTCTGACCAATATGCACGCTTATATAAGACCAAATTTCTGCACCTGACAACACACACTAGAGCAGGGGTGTCAAACTCAAATTCATTGAGAGCCGCATCAGTGTTGTGTTTGATCTTGGGGGGCCAGGGTGGGCGTGGCTGCAGTGGGTGTGGCCAGCTCGACATCACTTGTGTCAGGGGCACCTGTGGTGGCCCAAGTGCTCTGCCAGCGAAAACAGGCTCCCGAGCTCCATTTTCGGCTGCAGTGGCCTCCTGCAACTCTCAGCCAGCGAAAACGGAGCTCGGGAGGGCTGCATGAGTTTGACACCTCTGCACTAGAATGAGACTAACACTCGCAGTGCTGTACAAGAAAATTTTATCTGAATGAGATGGCAGCACCCAGGGATCTTGGCAGCATTTCTCTGTGTCATGTGGTTTACTTAGTGACCATCTCACTGGAACAACTTGCGGCTGCTAAATGAGGAAACACTGTATTTTGTAACTGGCCACACCTATCATAGTAATTGTGAATTACTATGAGAGTTCCCATTGGATCCGTAGGAGCTTGTAGGAGCGTAAGAGATCGTAGCAGCGCCATTCCCACTGTTGGAGCGGAGCCCCAGGTGGAAGACAGTCGGAAGACAGTTGGAGCAGAGCACGAGCCCCAGAAAGAAAGGAAAGAAAGGAGCCTGTTTCAGCATAAAATAGAATGTGTTTCCCCCATCAAAACCTGGGGAGCTGGGGAGCGTGATCCCCAGGCGGGTGAAACCTGATCCCCTCCAAAGATCAAAAAGAAAGGAGCCTGATCTCCTGTGCGCTGCTTGGAGAGTCCAAGCAATGGGTTCAAGTTTAGCTTGGTTGGCCGGAGACTGAGTTGAATTTGCCTAGCCACGCCTCTTTCTCCCATGAGCTTTCAGTGTTTCAACTCAGTCGGCCTAAAGAGACTTGCTTTAATTTCTCCATTTTAGAAAAATTCTTTAAAATTCTTTAAAATATTCTACCAGCCACAGAAGAAGCCTTCTTTCTCCCTTTTCTCTTAAAACTTAACACTAACAGCCTGAGGTGTTTCCCAGTGAGCTCCGTGGAGTTAATTAGCTCCGGAGCTAATCTCTTGCCTCAGGAGCCAATCTTAATTGTCACCATTAACAGCACAGCGGAGGCGATCCTTTCAAAGGCAAATTTGGCTCCTAACAGCTCAGAAACGCAGCGAAAAGCCTCAAACGCTTCAGAAACCTTCGTGGGATCATTAATTAGCAGTCTTTCTTTATCGGAAACACAGCAAGGAGCCACGTGAGTTTGGCGATCAGGCCTAGCATTTCTGGCTGATTTACTATTATTGCCTTTTGTGGTTTGGGGACTGTTGTGTCTGTCCCGCGCCATTTGATTACTGCTGCCTTTCTCTCATAGTGTTATTAGAGCTGGTCATTGATCAGTCTCACGCCTAATCCCTAACAGCAGTGGAAAATTGCGCTTACAAACTGTTGTGTCAATTTGGCGTCATATTTACCAATACTGGAGTGAGGAATAATTTCATTATTATAATAATAAGCTCTTCTGATTGAATTGCCTTTTTTTCTAGTCATTCCAAGATGGTGGATCGCAGCTCCTCTCACTCCAAAAGTACTGCATCCCATTCTTCTGCTTCTAAGAGAGCTATGTCTTCAGATCACAGTAAGGCAATTGGGGCTCAGCCTGGGCCTTTCACCAGATCCAAGGCCTCTTCTTCCACAGCTGTTAATAAGGATGCAGAAAGAAGGCAAAAAGCCTTAGAGAAACAATTTGCAAAGGCAAAAAAGCAGGCAGAAGCCTCCTCAGGCCTAGGCCTTGTCATTGTTCACCCAGAGCCTAATATCCCTCCAATTCAGGATACACCTCCTTCTGCTTCAAACGAAGATAGATTGAATTGGTCTCCAGATATTACCACAGATCCTCCAACTGAATTAATTGAGAGTGCTGTGGAGGTTATTCCCATATCAGAACAGGGCTCATCTGATCAGGGAGTTATTCCAGTACCTAGGAGGTCAGCTCCTTCAGCTACTTTCACCCCTACAGCGGCGGGGCTCTGCCCTGAGATAAACCAGGCCTCTGTTCTTTCCCAGGAACTCTGCCAGATGTTAGCTCAGACCATTGCCCAGGGCATAGACTCTGCCCTGCTTAGAAGGGGCATTCCTGCTCCCGACTCAGCTGGTACCACTCCCAATGTACACCAGGCCCACCAGAATAGGGTTTATTCCCGGGCCCCTCACTCGCCTCAGGATTCTCAGGGCAGTGAATGGTCTTATACTGGGGAGGAGGAAGAATTTGCAGATCATGATCCTTCTGAAGATGAAGGCAGATCTCCAGACAAACCAGCCTTCACTGGCCTTTTCAACCCTAGCATGTTCAAATCCTTGTTATACAAGGCCAAAACCACGGCCAATCTAGGGGTTGTGGCTGGGGCATCTGACTGCTCGGCTGAGCAGGATCCCCATGCTCGATTATTTACAGAACCGGTCACTACCCAGGACGCTGTTCCTTCTCCCAGATTATTCATAGACATTATCAAGAAGCAATGGCTTCAACCTGGGTCCTTGTCTAATTCCAGCGGATTAGACAAAAAGATGTACACTGTAGAACAGGAGGTAGAGGACATGCTTAAGTTGCCTATAATAGATACTCCCTTTGCCAATCTAGCATCTTCCAATATTCTCCCCTCAGACTCTGCAGAAAGGCTGAAGACCGAGGATAGGAAAGCTGAGATGTCAGTTTGTAAGACACATCAAGCAGCTGCCTGGGCAATCAGATCAGCCACGGCAGCTTTCTTCTTTAATAGAACCTCCCTCCTGTGGCTGCGCTAAATGCAGGCAAGGGCTCCCCATGGAGATGTCAGATTACACCAGGACATCAACAAATTAATTGCTGCAGCAGAATACTCTGCAACCCTTAATGCGGCTAAGTTCGCTTCCAGGGCCCTGGCTTCTAACGTGACTTCCAGACAATTATTATGGCTTCGCCATTGGCAAGCCAATATGAAATCCAAATGGAAATTGGCGTCTGCTCCTTTTCAGGGCAATAATCTTTTTGGTGATGTTTTAGATCCCATTTTGGTAGAGACCAAGGATAAAAGGAAGGTACTTCCCCTGTCTCACAGGAGGACAGACAGGAGATACTCTATATTATCGCAGGCAGTCCTTTCGTGGGGCGGAGGGTGGTTACTCCGCCCCAACCTATCAGAGGACTTACCCTCCAACTTCAGACCGATCCCAGGATAGGGCTCAGTTCAGGGACAGGTCTAGACAACCCCAGTCTAGGAGACCCTTTCAAGGGGCCGGCGGTAGACCGTACTGCAAGTCCAAATGACTCCCAGTCACACGTTCCCATTGGAGGCCGCCTCTTGAGGTTCTCAGCCCAATGGGAGCTCATCACAACCGATGCCTGGGCTCTGCAAACCGTCCGGCTCAGTCTCACATTGGAGTTTTCATCCCTCCCTCCAAGGAGATTCATCTCTTGCACTCTTCCCAGGGATGCCACCAGGAGGTCTCTGATGGAAGCCAAGATCCTTCATCTACTTTCCATCCAGGCAATAGAACCGGTGCCTGTCTCGCAGAAGGGTCTCAGTTTCTATTCGATCCTCTTTCTGGTTTCCAAGAAATCGGGGGGTTGCAGGGGAATACTAGATCTAAAAAGACTCAACAAACACATCAAATACAAAAGATTCAAGATGCAATCCTTAACCTCTATTCTAAATTGCATCAGACAGGGGATCTGCTTACATCCATAGATCTAAAGGAAGCCTACCTGCACATAAAAATTCGGATTTCACACAGGAAATATCTCAGATTCTGTTACGCAGGGCAACACTTCCAATACAGGGCGCTTCCATTCGGCCTGTCCTCTGCCCCCAGGACGTTCACAAAGCTCCTGGACGTGGTGGCAGCCCATCTGCGGGCTCGCCCAATCAGGCTTCAATGTTACCTAGACGACATTTTGATTCAATCTTCATCAGGCAGGCGAGACAGGATTTGTCAGAGACTATTCAGGCTCTGCAACTTCACGGGTTTTCAGTAAATCTAGAAAAGAGCCAGTTAATTCCATCCCATTCTATCCTTCATTTAGGTGCCCAGATAGACACAGTCAGTTGCCAGGTCTTTCTATCACCAGAACATCTAGTCAGCATACGGGCCTTGATACATCAGGTCAGGTCAGCCAGGTCTGTCTCCCTTGCAGTATTGTCCCAGTTGCTAGGGAAAATGATTTCATGTCTGGCCATCGTTCCTTGGGCAAGGTTACATTCCCGAACCTTACAATGGTTCCTCCTACCGAGCCAACGAGCAGGCATCAGTCACTCCACAACAAGAGTCAGAGTGCCTCCAAAAGTTCTCCACTCCCTGAACTGGTGGACGTCACCTTCCCTAGAGAAAGGCTGTCTCTTCAAGGAACCGCCACGTCTAACACTAACTTCAGATGCCAGTCTATTCGGCTGGGGGGCTCACCTGGGTTCCCAGATGGCACAGGGCAGATGGTCACCACAGGATCTGTTACACGACATAAATTGGTTGGAACTCAGAGCTGCCCACCTAGCTCTCCGTCATTTCCACCTCTTGCTAACCAACCGTCACGTGTTGCTGTTAACCGACAATGTGACCGCCAAGGCACACGTGAACAGGCAGGGAGGCACCCGGTCCAAGGACCTGATGTCCGAAGCAGCAAGCCTCGGCCTCTGAGCGGAATCACACCTGCTCTCCCTCCAAGCGGAAGATATTTCAAGCACACACAATGAACAGGCGGACTGGTTGAGTCGAACAACCGTCGACCACTCCGAATGGCGTCTCCATCCAGACCTGTTTCACCAACTGATGACCAGGTTCGGCCAACCATGCATGGATCTGTTTGCAACACCAAAGAACACTCACCTACCACGGTTCTTTTCCAGATTTCTGACGCCGGGGGCAGAAGCGACAGACGCCCTTCGGGCGCCCTGGCCTCAAGGCCTTCTATATGCATTTCCTCCGATACCTCTACTACCAAGGGTCATCCGGAAGCTTCTGGACAAGCAGGCAGAAATTCTGTTGGTGGCTCCGCACTGGCCCAGAAGGGTTTGGTTTGCGGACCTAGTGTCACTGTCAGTGTCCCGCCCATGGAGGATTCCGCCAGACAGGATTGTCCTAAGCCAGGGGGCAGTTCAACATCCTGAGCCCCAGTGGCTCCAACTGGCCGTCTGGCGATTGAGCGGGAAGTCCTGAGGGACTCCAGATTCTCAAGCGAGGTCGTTTCCGTCATCCAGGCATCTCGTCGTCCATCTACCACCAGAATTTACGACACCACTTGGTCAACTTTCTCTAGCTGGTGCCGAAAATCGCACATTCCTCCCAGGGCAGCTTCTCTTCCGGACGTCTTGAGTTTCCTACACTCAGGATTCAAACGGGGACTTACTGCCAACACGCTCCACAGACAGGTGGCCGCCTTAGTGACTATTCTACAGGGAGAGGGTCCTATCCCTCTCTCTCAACACCCCAAGGTGAGGAGTTTTCTTCGGGGGGTTGCTAACTTACGGCCTCCTCCAGTATATAGGTATCCTTCCTGGGACTTGCCTCTCGTTCTGCAAGCACTCACGTCTGCTCCGTTCGAGCCCTCAGGATCCACCAGCCTCAGAATACTTACCTTCAAGGTCACCTTCTTGATAGCAATCACGTCTGCAAGAAGGATCTCCGAAGTGGCGGCACTGTCGGTACGTGGAGATCTATGCATCTTTTACTCCGACAGGGTGGTCCTCAGGTTGGACCTGACCTTTGTACCAAAAGTCAATTCTTGGTTTCACAGGGCACAGGAGGTGGTTTTACCTAACTTTTACCCTGACCCAGCACATCCTAGAGAACGACGTTGGCACACGCTCGACATTCGTAGGGCACTCCGCAAATATATTGACAGGACCGCATCATTCAGGAAGTCGGAATCACTATTTGTATCATTCCAGCCTACTGCCATGGGGAAGGAAGTTACCCCATCTACAATTGCGAGATGGATCAAAGCTTGCATCGCAATGGCTTACGAACACCAATCTACTCCAGTGCCTAGAAACATCACTGCGCATTCAACTCATAGCGCTGCCACCACGGCAGCCTACGCTACTCAGGCTTCCATATTGGAGATCTGCAGGGCTGCAACTTGGGCTTCTCCCACTACCTTTATCAGAATTACAAGTTGGATGTTTTTGCCTCGGCCGAGGCTTCGTTTGGCAGAAGAGTCCTGCAGCAGGTTCTACCAGGCGAACGACACCTGGACCGCTCGGACTCCCGCCCTAGGGATACTTAGCTTGGGCATATCCCATTGCTTGGACTCTCCAAGCAGCGCACAGGAGATTGAACATTGGAGGTTACCTGAATGTTCGATCTATGTGCGCTGCAGGACAGCCCAACCCCGCCCTAATGTAGCGGTCCAGCATCTAGCACCTGGTTATAGAGGACGTTGTTCTATCATCATGGCTACGTCTTCTACAGACCTCTTCATCAAAACACTGAAGGCTCATGGGAGAAAGAGGCGTGGCTAGGCAAATTCAACTCAGTCTCTGGCCAACCAAGCTAAACCTGAACCCATTCCTTGGACTCTCCTGCAGCACACATAGATCGAACATTCAGGTAAGCTCCAATGTTCATTTCAGCTTAATATAGTTTCCTCTGTCAGACCTTGTTTTCCCCCATCAGAGCCTGTTTTTCACCCTGCACCCAGCATCTTCAATACTGCTTCATTACCTCAATACTTATAACATTATTCATATTTTGTCTAATACAATATAATATAATAATTATAGCATTAATTAATTAACTAATCGATTGGTTAATTAACTTTTTGATTGTAATTGATTACAGTATCATTGGTTGTCTAGTTGATTGTCTAGCTGATTGATTGCCTACTAGATTAATAGTTTATCTTAATTGATTAGAGTGACATCAATTGCTGATTTATTGTCTAACTAATTCATTTAATTAATTGATTGTCTATCATATTGAATATTTAGTATTATTGATTAGTGTGGCATACATTAAGAGATTAATTAAGCCATACCATCAAATAAGAGATTGATTAATTCAACATCGAACACTAACAAATAAGAATACCAACAAATAAGAAGTACTCAACTATACATCTACACAACAAATCTACCATGCCAGGCAAAAACTCCACTACCAAACACCCACAAAAGAAAGTTATCTCTACCAATGATGACCCAAACGACTCCTGCACATGCTTTAAATGTTCTGAAACTGTCAATAATAACGAGGATATCATTAAATGCCACCTGTGTGACAATTACACCCACCTCTTCTGCTTAAAATTAACCAAACACATAGCAAATCTCCTACAAGCATCAGCTACATTTCCTTGTCTCTGTCCATCATGTTTACCTAAGCTGGACAATCCAAGTGTCTTGTCTGATAGAGTTGAAACAATTGAAATATCCATTAACTCCATAGAAGCACACTTAGTAGCACGTTTTGAAGCAAGATTACAAGCATTTCTAACATCTCTTGAAAAAAAAAATACAGCTGGTAAATACCTACCAGCTCAAAATCCTATCTCAATTCAACAACCACTACCACAACCACAACCACAAATAACCACCAACCCAGCAAATAATACCAACTCAACAAATAATATCTCCTTACTCATCAAAGACGCCATTGAACGTGAACAGAAACATCCAAACACTATTTTATTTGGCCTGGATGAAACCAACGAATCTGATTATATCACTAAGGTTCGCAACATCATAAGCAACTCCCATATACCAAACATCTCCCCTGAAGACATCATTGAAATTTCCAGAGATGACCCTGAGTACAAGTATAATGATGGCTCAGTGGCCCCACAATTTTGTAGTCATTTGCAAAAATGAGTCCAGCAAACACATATTCATTCATACAATAAACTCCATCGCTAAAACCAACACCAACCATAACAAACTTCGCTCACGGCCTGACTTATCCATACTGCAAAGAATCCGTTCCCATGAACTCCGATCAGAACTTAAAAGACGTCAAGACCAAGGAGATACTGACTTATACATTGACTATCGTGTAAGTCCTGCAACCAACTAACATCCAACCCTCCATCAACCAACCCCGCATCATCCAAAACTAGGCACGCACACCCCTAACTTCCTCAATACCAACTGCTACTGACCTTAAATGCAAGCTACTTAATGCAAGGAGCCTCGTAAATAAAATACCTGAATTCCTCTTCTTACTAAATACGGCTATATTTGACATTATATTGGTCTGTGAAACGTGGCTGAATGCATCCCTCCCTGACTCCATTACCACAGTAAGAGACTATCATGTTTACCGGTCCGATCATGAAATCCGTAGAGGAGGTGGCATTGCTATCTTCTATAAAAAGTCCCTACATCTAAAAAATATTCAAGTTACACAGGAGCTTGCTCTTCCTGAGACCATCGTCTGCGAGCTGTCCATAAATACCACAATTCACTTCATACTTTGTTACAGAGCCCCTGATTACGACATCAAACATGTGAATAAGTTTACTTCACTACTAACATGGGCAGCCTCCTGCCCACACCCTCTTTATCTTTTTTGGTGACCTCAATCTACCTCTTATTAATTGGACCCTAAATGAATGTACAACTGAACCCATACATGCAACCCTGTACAATGCTGTAACTAATCTGGGACAAGATCAACTAGTAGCTAACAACACTAGACTCAACAACTGCCTTGATCTCATCTTCTGCAACAGTTTAAACTCAATTTATGGACTACAAATAAAAGAACCCTTTTCCAACAGTGACCACAGCATGATTGCCTTTTGTCTCAACATACGTCCTCACAAAAATCATCATAATGATGGGATCCCCAGTTATAACTTTAAAAAAGCCAACTATGATCTCATAGTCAATGAACTCTCATCTCTTGATTGGCAAACTCTATTCACTGACTGTAATACTGCTGAAGACCATTATAACACTTTTTTGTTCAAAGTCAAATGGATCATTAAACTATATGTACCACTAATAACCCCCAAAACCAGAAAAAACAAATTACCCATAACAATAAGGAAGCTCCAATCCCCAAAAAATCGCTTTGCCGAAAAAACAAAACTAACTACGTAGCTCACTTTAAAAACCGCTACAAAAACTTATGCCACCAGATCAAGACTGAATGCACCAATTATCACAACAAACAAGATGAAAACCTGCGCACAAAATCCACCCGTGCCTTCTATAATTTTGTAAACAACAAACTTAAAGACTCGAGATCCATCCCACCCCTAAAAGGACCAAATGATAAATACTGTAATGATGAAACTGTTAAAGCCAACCTCTTTAACACATTCTTCAGCTCAGTCTTTGTAAACAGCAACAGCACATACCCAATATTTACCAGTCGTACCACAAATAATTACAATGATTACAATGATCTAATACATATCGATTTTACAGAAGACAACGTTGAAAAGGCACTACGCAGTCTAAGACCATCTCTATCTATTGGACCTGATGGACTATGTGCCTACTTCTTTAAAAAGCCTCTAAGCATAATCTTTGAAAAATCTTTCAGGACCAGCTCCTTGCCCAACCAATGGTCACTAGCTACAGTCATCCCTATCTTCAAAAAGGGAGGCCCCAGCCTAGTTGAAAATTACAGACCAATCCCTTTATGTTGCGGCACCTGCAAAGTCATGGAATTAATCATTAACCAATCCATTATCCTCCACCTAGAGACAAACAACCTACTCTCCAACAAACAATTTGGTTTCAGAAAAAAATTATCCTATAATCTGCAATTACTATACTGCAAAAACATATGGACTACACATCTCGATCAGGGCAAAGCAATAGATGCAATTTACACAGACTTCTGTAAAGCCTTTGATTCAGTGGTACATGACAAACTACTTCTAAAACTAAAATCTTATGACATTTCTGGGCTCCTGCATAAATGGATAGCTGCTTTCCTGTCAAACAGGCAACAAGTGGTCAATATAGGAAGCGCTCTATCAAATCCTGTACCTGTCAACAGCGGTGTTCCCCAAGGCAGGGTTTTAGGACCAATGCTCTTTATACTTTACATAAATAACCTTTGCGATCATATTAAAAGCAACTGCATTCTCTTTTTTTTTATAAATTTTTTATTAGACGTTAAAACATACAAAAAAAAAGACAAATAGACATAAACAACAAAAATACAGCCATTCCCTCCACCTACACCACTCGTACTACATATACATATTTGTTGTCAGTCATCTACAGATCATATCTTAAATTTTATGCAATTTACATGGTCAATTATCGTGTATTTCAACTTAGAATTGTAAGTATTGGTGTTTAGATATCTTTTTTGTTCTATATCTCTCAACTTTCTGCAACCCTATTTGTCATATTTTAATTTATTGTTATTTTACTTTCCAGCCATTGGTACCATTTGTGCCATACTTGGTAAAATTCACTTTCTTCTTTGTCCTGCAATTCTAAAGTTAGCTTATCCATTTCGGCACATTCGTTTATTTTGGATATGATTTTTTCTCTGCTCGGGATCAGGTCTGTCTTCCAATTTTGGGCATATATAATTCGCGCTGCTGTAAGAATATGGGTACTAAGGTATTTTATTTCTTTACTATATTGTGGTGTCATCATACCGAATAAGAAGAACTCTGGTTTATTTGGTGTCTGGAGATTTATTATTTCTTCTATTATGGTTTTAATTTCTTGCCAATAAAGTTGTGCTTTGCTACATTTCCACCACATATGAAAATATGATCCTTTTTGATTTTTGCATTTCCAGCACAGTGCAGATGTGTTTGGGTGGATTTTGGCTAGACGGGCCGGTGGTAAATGCCAGCTATAGAACATTTTTATTAGATTTTCCTTATAGGATATAGCTCTCGTCATTCTTATATTTTGTTTCCATAATTTCTCCCATTCTGTAAGTTGAATATTGTGTCCTATGTCCCTGGCCCACATTATCATATTGTGTTTAACCGTTTCTTCTAGAAGAGTGTCTTTTAGCAAGAGATTGTATAGTTTGGTTATTGTTTTTTGGTCAGTCCCTAAAAGAATTTTATCCAAATCATTCGGCTCCATGGCTATTCCGCATTGTAATTTATCCTTGTGATATCTTGATTTAATTTGGGTGTAGTGCCACCAGTCTATGTTTGTGTTGGTCTCCTGGAGTTGTTGTTTTGGAAGAAGTTCCCCCTCTTTATTTAACAAATCTTGATATTTCCCCATTTTGCCTATTTCTAAAGTATTCGGAAATATTAATGCTTCCATCGGGGACCACCATCTCGGTATTGTTGTATAGTATCTTTTTTTTATTCCCAGCCAAATTTTATATAGTGAAGCCCTAATAATATGTCGTTGGAAATATGTGTGCTTTTTATCCGGTCCATCCCATAAAAAAGCGTGCCATCCTCTTATAAGGTCAAATCCTTCTAGGTATAATATTCTCTTGTTTTCCAATTTTATCCAATCTTTGATCCAAATTATACCGGCCGCTTTGTAATATAACTCCCAGTTTGGTAATGCTAGGCCTCCCTTATCTCTTGTGTCTTGTAATGCTTTAATTTTTATTCTGGGTCTTTTCCCTTGCCATATATATGTTGCTACTATTTTGTTAAGTTTTTTGAAAAAATCCCTCCCTAGATGTACTGGTATTGCCTGATATAGAAATAATATTCTCGGTAAAATGTTCATCTTTATTGAGTTAATTCTACCTATCAGTGAAAGTTGAATTTTGTTCCATATTTCCAAATCTCTTTTAATTTGTTTTAATAATTTCGTGTAATTATCTTCTTTAATTGTTGTGGATTTCGCTGTCAGCCAGATACCTAAATATTTTATCTTCTTTACAATTTGGAGTCCAATTTTTTCCTCTAATTCTGCCTTCTGCATCTGGTTCATATTTTTAGTCAATACTTTGGTTTTTTGTTTATTTATTTTAAGTCCTGCGACTTCTCCGTATTCTTCTATCTTTGATATTAACTTTGGTCCTGATTGTCTCGGATTTTCCAGGTTAAATATCACATCGTCTGCGAAGGCCAACAATTTGTATTCATCTCCTCTAATTTTTAATCCTTTAATATTCTCATCTTTCCTTATCTCATTTAAAAGGGTTTCCAGGACTATTATAAATAATAATGGTGACATAGGGCATCCTTGTCTTACCCCTTTCTGTATGTCGAAGATTTGTGTCAAATCGCCATTTATCGCTATTTTTGCTGTCTGATGAGTATAGATTTTTTGTATTAATCTGTGGAATTTCTGTCCACAGTTCATTTTCTCCAATTGTTTTATCAAAAAGTTCCAGTTTACGTTGTCAAATGCTTTCTGGGCATCGAGAGAAATTATTGCCGTTTCGGTTTCTATCCTTTGGTCATAGTATTCCAGTATACTGATAATTGATCTAAGATTATTTCTAATTTGTCTGGTGGGTATAAAGCCGTTCTGATCAGGGTGTATATATTTATGTATTATTGTTTTCATTCTCTGCGCCAGTATTGCCATTAATAATTTATAATCAGCGTTGAGTAGTGATATCGGTCTATAATTGCTAATTTGTGTCGGTTCTGTTTCTTCTTTGTGTATTAATGTTATGATCGATTCAGTCCAGGATTTTGGGATTTCTGCTTCAGATAATGCTTCATTGAAAACTTGTAAAAGTATTGGATCAATAGTTTGCTGGCAGTACTTGTAAAATTCAGCTGGGATTCCATCCGGACCTGGCGTTTTGTTATTTTTCTGTTTTTTGCGGGCTTCCACTAATTCAAACATCGTTATAGGTCGATTCAATCTTTCTCTGTGCTCTTCTTCAATTGGAGTAATTTTGGATTTCTGCAAATAGGCTTCAATTTGTACCTCCGAGACATTCTCCTTTCGATAAAGTGTTTTATAAAATTCTGTCACTATATTTTTCTTCTCTAGATGTGTGTAATGGGGAATTCCAGAATCATCTTGAAGTTGGTGAATAATCCTTTTTTCTTCCTGTTTTTTTAATTTATACGCTAGCCAGCGTCCCGTCTTATTTGCGTGTTCAAAATTAATCTGTTTTGCCATTCTTATTTTGTGGGCTATTTCCGTTTTTGTAGTTAGATTTAATTTATGTTTGGCCAGATTGAGTTTTTGTTGTACTGTCTTGTTATTGGGTTGCTGCTGCAATTTAGTTTCTTCTACTTTTATCTCATCCAGGAGCTCATTCCTAATTCGTTGTTTCTGTTTTTTCCTTTTGGCTGTGTATGCAATTGTTAGACCCCTGATATATGCTTTTGTTGTGTCCCATAAATTTTGTGTCGTTGTTTGATCATTGGTATTGATATGCAAAAATGATTTCATTTCTTTTTCTATCATCTGTTGATAGTCTTTTTCCTTTATTGTAGTTGTATCCATCTTCCATCTTTTCTGTTTCCGCAGACCTTTCCATACTAGTTCAATGGGGTTATGGTCAGCCCATATGCTGGGAGTGATTTCTATCTCTTTTGTGTCTGTACTGAGTTGCGGTGTCATCCAGGCCATATCTAGCCTGGACCACGACTGATGTGGGCCTGAGAAATATGTATATTGTTTCGTGTTAGTATGTGAATCTCTCCATGTATCGTGTAAGCTCAGTTCTTCTGCTAGGTCTTTGAATGTTTGTGGTAAAGTTCTTCTCTTGAGCTTATTCTGCCTTGTAGTATGGTAGTCATCATTTGGATTTGCTATAGCATTAAAGTCGCCAACAATGCATATATTTTCATAGTCTAATTCCTTTAATTTATTATGTAGTTCTTTGTAAAAGTCAATTTGATTCCCGTTTGGGGCATAGATCGCGACTATCAGAATTGTTTTTATTTCCAATTTAAGTTCAATCATCAGGATTCGACCTTCTTTGTCATTGTAGATTGATTTTGTTCTTAATTGATCTCTGGCATATATTACCACTCCCCTCTTTTTGCAATCTCCTAGGGCTGTGTATAATACTCCGAGTTTTTTATTTTCAAGGAGTTTTCTCTGTTGTCTCCTTATATGAACTTCCTGTAATACAATTATATCTGACCTTAATTTCTGTAATTTTGTAAATATTTGATGTCTCTTCGTCGGTGAATTCAGACCGTTTATGTTTATGGAAGTGAGTTTTATCACTTCTTCCATTTCTTTAGTTATTTATTTATCCGTTATTTTCAGTTTGTTTGTGTTTCTTGTAACTCTTTGTGTAATTTCCGTTGTTTCCTCCCTTTCCAACCCCCTCTTTTTTTGTTCTTTATGTTCCTTGCTTTTCAATTGTACCTCTTGGTCACTTAGATTTATTTGTTCTTTACTCCCCATTTTTTCATCTTGCTTTTCGAATGCGAAATGTTGTTCCATAAATTCTTGGGCTTTCTCTGTAGAGTCTATGCGAAATTTTCGTCCTTCCCAGGAGATTAATACGCCTTCCGGTATCAGCCATCTAAATTTTATTTTTAATTTGTTTAATTGTTTCATTAAGAAATTGTAATCTTTCCTTCTATCTCTGGCCCTTCTTGGTACTTGTTTTAGTGTAAGTACCTCCCTTCCTTTATACTGAACTATCTCTTCCCTCATTCTTCTATATATTTCTTCTTTTAGT
This sequence comes from Ptyas mucosa, assembly GCA_012654045.1. NCBI lineage: Eukaryota > Metazoa > Chordata > Lepidosauria > Squamata > Colubridae > Ptyas > Ptyas mucosa. The sequence continues at coordinate 150,494 of WNWU01012968.1, read as the reverse complement.
GTTGTTTTCGTGAATCTTATGTGAACCTCTTTGGGGAGTTTATTTCTTCTAGCATAGTTGGTATAGGCTCTGTAGATTTCGTCGGTTCCATTTCTGATTTTGTCTTTTTCTATGCCTGTTGTTTTAGCCAGCAGTTCGATCATAATTTCTCCTAGATCTTCGTCTTTTTGTTCTTCAATATTTTGAAATCTTAAGAAAAAGGAGGCCTTCTCCATCTCAAGATATATTAATGCATCTTCCGTATCCCGGGTCTTTGTGACTTGTTGGTTCTCTACCCTCTCCAATCTTCTAACTGTGGCTTCTGCTTTTTCTTCCACCCTGTTGTGTCTTCGGCTCCCGAGCCCGGACCTTCGGAGGAAGAACCCTCCGAAAGTGAAGAGGAGGAGGAGGCAAGGCCCCCCTCTCCTGGCCCGTCTGGTTTGGCACCACCCCAGGCCCCAGCTGAAAGCCCTGAGGAGGAAAGCTCCTCTGAGTCAGACGTTAATGAGGAGAGGGAGTGGATTAATCCCAGGTGGCGACGATCAGAGAGACGGGCTCAGCAAAGGAGTGGGTGGGGCCGAGCATGAGGTGATGAGTCACAAAGCCAACGCCCCACACGGTATAAAAGGAGCTGACCTTACCTTGTTGGCTTTTGTGACGAACAAATTATTAACTTGGCTGCTTGTTTCCTGAAGTACTGCATCAGATAAGTGTTTGCTAACCTTAAGACTGTTTGTTTTTGGACATGCCGGAGAGCCTTATCAGGGACTGGCCGTGGCAACTCAAAATAACAGCTGTCTTTATCTCTCCCGGGCTCGCTGCCAGCTTGTTGTTTATGAATGGTGAATAAATGACTTTCGTACACTTCTGTTTGTGTGTGTGCTTGTCTGGGCTCCTGAAGCAGGGAGGGGACAGAACACACCCTATGTATTCGTTGTTCGTTTTCTGTGATATTTTGTTGTATTTTAACTATTTTCTCATTTATAACTTTAATATCGTCTTTGATCTCCCCTACATCTAATCGCATCTGTTCTTGGATTCTTCTAGATTCCTCATGGTTTGGGGCCATCTTCTCTTCCATTCTTTTCTGCCCCTCTTGTATCATTGCCAATGCGGCCTGTATGTTTTGCATCCCAATAATAGTATTTGTCTTCTCCTTATCACTCATTTCTCCTGTTTTTTGATGCACTGGCGATGCCACCAATAGTGTTTGTGTTGTAGGTATCCTCTTGGTTGTTTTTATGGTGGTGGATGTACTAGATGTTGCCATATGTAATCTATATAATATTTCTGCCCACAATTTCATACAATTTAATTTGCTTAGTTTATGTTAATAGGCTCTATATCCAATTGCTATTTTAAATATTCTTATTTAGATACATTCGTTGATAAATCAATAATACAAATATAGCCAGAAAAAAGGTAATGGGGGGGTGGAAAGAGAGAAAACAACGAAATATAAACAGATTCTAACAATTCATCTTATTACCTTCTTCTTCAATTAATTAGAAAATACAATAATATCCACTAACAATTTATATTAATTCTCAAATCCGTCACTCTATATCAATTATTAATATGACTGTGGAAAAATAATCAATCAATTAAATAAATTCTAACAGGTCTTTCTATTGTATTGTTAATCAACAAAATTAATCAGTTTTCTTTTCATATATTGCTTTAAAATATGTTTCCTTTAATCAAACCACTACAGAAATAATTATATTTGCTATACAGCTTCCTTTAAAGTCTCTCACTCACTCTCTTCAGTCCAATAGGTCCGTTTTAAATAGTTAAATATTTAGTGATTAATAATCCAATCGTGTAAAGTCCATACAGTTAAAGTTTTTCTACTTCCAATGTTCTGTAAAGTTTGCCTCCGGAGCAATAGTAGTATTTGTATCTCTTGGCACGTCACTCAAAACCACGCTCTTCTTCAGTCACTTCCGCTTTCACGCTCCAGTCCACTCGATCGAATCAAAGTCAATAATATCCAATAAGTTCGCCCCCAAAAACTTTCACCTTTTCAGCAAATAAGCCTTTCGAAAACAACCAGCTCTCTCCGTTCTCACAGGGTAGTTAGAAGTTCTTGTCAATTCCTCTCCTCCGATCTCTTGTACGACACGCTCACTTTTCCGGCAAACAGTCCGTTCGAAAGCAACCAGCTCTCTCCGTCCTCACAAGGTAATTAGAAGTTCCAGCTGGTTCCTCTCCTCCGATCTCTCATACGCCCCGCTCACTTTTCCAACAACAATCCGCTCGAAAACAGCCAGCTCTCTCCGTTCTCACAATGCAAATAAAGGCCCCAGCCGGTTCCTCTCCTCCAATCTCTCGTACTCTACGCTCCTCGGTCCGCTTCCACTCTCCCTTCTCCTTCAGTCTCTTTTACCCATTCAATTCCTTACTTTCTTTATTCCGTTCGCACTTCACAGTCCAGTCTCGGACCCTGAATGTCCAGGAATCCAAGCTTCGTCCTCTATGACTCCAATCACCAAGCATACAATTGCTGGTTTATCAAACTCCCTCCGTGCATGCCAGCTGTCTAATTTATGCGCTGTCACTGTTACATTCAAAATGGTTCCGCTCCGCTCGATCTTCTCGTCGCCGCTTCGCCCCTCTTTCTCCGGAATTTCTATCACCAGCGTCCACTCTTTTCTGTCCACCAATCTTTGGGTTTCTCTCACTTTCAGTCCTCTGTAGATGACTTATTTTCTTTTTTCCGATCCTCGCTTCCCACTCACGCAGTCATCAGCACTTCAAGCCAACCTGAAGAGGTTGGTTTTTCCACGCACCGGATTAAGGTATTTGTCTTGTACCTTTGGAGGATTTGCGCTCCCCTCTGAGGTCCTGAGACGTTCCCCTTTAAACTGATGATCCCTCTGAGATCATCAGCGCCTATTTCGGCTCCAGGTACAGGATTGTTAGGCACTCAGGAACGGAGCCCCGTTCCTTTCGTCCCTAACGCGCTGAAGTCGCCGCCGGAAGTCCTTTGCTGATGATGTAAAACTATTCAACACCACCGACAATGCTGCTACCCTTCAAAAAGACCTTGACTGCAGAAAAAACAATTACTACCAACCTGCCTTCCATTGATGACCTGTATACTGCATGAGTCAAAAAGAGGGCTGTGAAAATATTTACAGACCCCTCATATCATGGACATAAACTGTTTCAACTCCTACCCTCAAAACGACGCTATAGAGCACTGCACACCAGAACAACTAGACACAAGAACAGTTTTTTCCCGAATGCCATCACTCTGCTAAACAAATAATTCCCTCAACACTGTCAAACTAGTTATTAAGTCTGCATTACTATTAATCTTCGCATCGTTCCTATCACCCATCTCCTCCCACTTATGACTGTATGACTGTAACCTTGTTGCTGGTATCCTTACGATTTATATTGACTGTTTCCTAATATGATTTGATTGCTTATTTGTTCCCTATGACTATCATTAAGTGTTGTACCTTATGATTCTTAATGAATGTATCTTTTCTTTTATGTCCACTGAGAGCGTATGCACCAAGACAAATTCCTTTTGTGTCCAATCACACTTGGCAGAACAGAATTCTGTTCTGTTCTGTTCTCTATTCTGTTCTATTCTATTCTATTCTATTCTATTCTATTCTATTCTATTCTATTCTATTCTATTCTACTGACTATGTGTCAGATTGGTCAAACAAGTGGCAACTTCGAATCTCAACCAACAACCAACAAATGCTCTGTCTTACACATTGGCAAAAAAAAAATCAGAACATAAAATACAAGCTAGATGGACATGACCTTGTAGACGACCCTCACTCTGTCAAGGACCTTGGAGTACTCATTTCTAAAGATCTAAGTGCCAGAGCCCACTGTAACAACATTGCCAAAAAGACATTAAGCGTTGTTAATCTAATCTTGCATAGCTTCTTCTCTGGTAATATTGTACTACTAACTAAAGCATACAAAACATTTGCTAGACCAATTCTCGAATACAGCTCATCTGTCTGGAACCCACAATGCATATCAGACATTAATACAATTGAGATATAAAACTTTTGAAGGATCAATTTCAAATGCTTATAGCAGACCAAATGGCAACTAACTTACAATTTGCAAAGCATAATACCTTTTCCAATGCTAACAAACCGGGCAGGTGGTTGGCGTATACTTTGAGGAAACAAGCATCGACACAAATTATTGATAGTACTGAATATGCTGACAAAGAAGTTTATCAACAAGATCTAATTAAAAAAGCCTTTTTGGAATATTATACTAAGCTATATGCTAAAGATGACATACAGAATATTATTATAGATGAATATTAGAAAACAAGAGAGTTTCAAAAATTTCAACGACTCAAAAGAAAAGTTTGGAACAATTGATAACAGTGGAGGAGATCAGTTTTGCTATAAAACAATTAAAAACAGCTAAAGCTCCAGGGACGGACGGCTTAACTGCAATTTATTATAAAACTCTACAAGAAGAAATGATTGAGCATCTTAAAGATTTATTTTGTAATATACAATTAGGAGGTAAGATACCTTCCTCATGGAAAACAGCTTTTGTTTCATTGATCCCGAAAGAAGAATCAGGTCTTAAGAAACCAGAAAATTACAGACCAATATCTTTATTAAACACAGACTATAAAATTTTTGCAAAAGTACTAGCCAACAATACGGGACTCGAACTCTTTGACTGGAATAGCTATAAGGCAAGAGGACTATAGAACTAAGGCATTTGCAGATGATCTGGTTGTTACCCTATCACAACCTATGAATTCAATAATCCAGATGAAAAATATCATAGAAGATTATGGCATGGTATCTGGTTTTAGGCTGAATCAGAAGAAAACTAAAATGATTGTCAAAAATCTGACAGAGAGCAAAAAAAAGGAACTGGAAAGAATGGCAGGTTTTGAGATTGTTTCAAAGGTCAAATATTTAGGAGTACAAATCACAGATTCCAATGCTAAACTGTTTCAAAATAACTATGAGGTTCTGTGGCAAAAGATACAAAAAGATATGCAAAACTGGAAGAAACTGCAGTTATCACTGCTTGGAAGAATATCAGCAGTAAAGATGAATGTTTTACCTAGACTTATCTTCTTATTTCAAATGATACCGGTGCTTAAATCAGACAAACCATTGCTAGAATGGCAAAAAGGACTGAATAAATTCATTTGGAATGATAAAAAACCAAGAGTCAAACTGAAAATAATGCAAGATACTCGTGAGAGAGGTGGTCTTAAACTCTCAAACCTTCGACTATATTATGAAGCAACTGCATTGATACAATTAAGTGATTGGTTTGGGAAAACTAAGACTGATTTGTTGAATATAGAAAGTCATGACCTTGTTTGGGGATGGCATGCATACCTATTTTATGATAATAAAGTGGACAAAGTGTTCAATAGTCATCTACTTAGAAATGCCTTGTTGAGAGTCTGGAGAAAGCACCGAATTAATTGGGATTACAAGATTCCGTTTTGGCTGGATCTTGCTGATACCATGTGGAATACAAATATTAAGTCACTCGGGGGTTTCTTATATAAAGAGTTACTTTACTTTGAAGAGGGCAGGTGGCGATTGAAGACTTTGGATATGCTGTTGGAAGAAGGGAAATCGTTGACTTGGTTGCAGTACAATCAATTACAGATGAGATGGAAAGAAGATCAACAAACTGGTTTAATGGAATATGAAGTAGAATTGGTTGAACAGATAAAGCGGACAGGTCCAATGCATATTAAGACAGTTTATAATGTTCTGTTAGAAAGGGATTCAGAAAATGAGCTAGTTAAAGATTGTATGATTAAATGGGCACAAAATTTCTCTCAACCAGTTATGATGGAAACATGGGAAAAAATATGGGTTCAGAATGTTAAATTTACACAGTCACAAAATTTACAAGAAAATTTTTATAAAATGTTTTATAGATGGCACTTAGACCCCAAGAAATTGTCTTGTATGTACCCTAATGTGCAGCCAAAATGTTGGAGATGTGATTGTTTAGATGCTACATATTATCACATCTGGTGGACTTGCAGGAAAGTGAGGGCTTTTTGGATAAAAATCTGGTGGGTTATGCAAAATGTTTTAAAGAAAAAAATACAATTTTCTCCGCAATTTTTTCTATTGGGTATAGCTAAAGACTTTTCACTGGGTGAAACTAAATTGATTTTGTATATGGTGACAGCAGCTAGGTTGTTGATTGCCCAACATTGGAAGAGTGATGTTTTACCGACTGTTGACCAATGGACCCAGAAGATGGCTGGATTTGCAGAAATGGCAAAGGTTTCAGCTTTTTTAAAAGAGCAGACGCATGAGAAGTATATACAGGAATGGAAATTATGGATTGAGTATGTACAGAATAAGTATCAGACTAGAAAATATTATATTGCTTTTAGTTGAGATGATTATGTTAGTCTGTTAGTAAATATAGAAAAAAGATATGGAAGATTGAATAACATATATATTGTTTGGGAATATTAGCATTGCATATAATGGAAGTCAAGGGGGGAGGGAAGAGGGAGGAGGGGGAGGGTTAGGGTGGGGATGGGATGGAATTATATACTGTTTTTATATGTATCTTATAATGTTGGGTTAGGGAGGGGGGGGAAAAGGGGGAAAATTTGTATTGGTAAAACTTTTTCAATAAAAAAAAAAATACAATTGAGAGAGTCCAGAGATATTTCATGAGAAGAGTCCTCCACTCCTCTGCTTGCAATAGAATTCCTTATGCCACCAGACTTGAAATTTTGGGCTTAGACAACTTAGAACTACGCCATCTTCGGTCTGACCTAAGCGTAGTACATAAAATTATCTGCTACAATGTCCTACCTGTCAATGACTACTTCAGCTTCAACCACAACAATACACAAGCACACAATAGATACAAACTTAAAGTAAACAGTTCCAAACTCGATTGCAGAAAATATGACTTCAGCAACAGAGTGGTCAATGCCTGGAATGCACTACCTGACTCTGTGGTTTCTTCCCCAAACCCCCAAAACTTTAATCTTAGACCAGGCATCCTCAAACTACAGCCTGTGGGAGAAATACGGCCCGCTGATGCAATCTATCCAGCCTGTGCGCAGTGGTGATTAAGCCCTGCCCTTCCCAGCCGTCGCCCTTTTCTTCAGTCGCCCCAACACGCTCCTCTGTCTCAAAGTAGGATTGAGTGGAAGGGAGCAGGGGGAAGGGGGAAGGGTAGGAGGGAAGGAGTGAAGGAGAAGCCCGGCTGTCTTTCCTTTGGCGTGGGGCAGGGGGAAGACCCAATACCCCCTCCATGCCTGCCTGCTGCTCTCGCAGTGCCTTGCACAGCACAGCGAAAGCTAGCACACTTCACAATGAGTGAGACTGGATCCCCTCCTCCTCTGGGAGCCCATTCCCTGCCCCACTTGCCCCTGGCAGTGCTCTCTCTCTCTTTCTGGGCAGAGAGCAAACCCGGAAGTAGCCACCCGCCGTTTCCCGCCAGTCAGGCAGAGGGGGGGGGGGGCGGAGAGACAGATTCAGCTTGATTTGGCCCTCGCCAAAGACGCTCACCCATCATCCCGTCTCCCTCTGTGTGTGTGTGTGTCTCGCTGTCTCTCGCTCCCTGTCTCTCTATCTCCTCACTTGGAAAGCCCTGCATGCTTTCCTTGGGGCTTTTTGCTACCAGGTTTTCTTTCTTCCTTTCGGAAATCCGGGCTTGCTGAGGAATGAGCAACAGAGGCTTCCCCCCTCCTGCTGCTCCTCCTCCTCCTCCTCTCATGTGCACCCTCCTGCCACAGCCAGCCAGGGGGTCATAAGAGGAGGAGGGGGAGGAGGAAAACTTCCACCGCTCATTCCTCAGCAAGCCCTGATTTCCAAAAGGAAGAAAGAAAAACGGGTAGCGAAAAGCCCCAAGGAAAGCATGCAGGGCTTTCTTAGAAAGTGGGAAGAGACACAGAGACAGGAGCGAGAGAGAGTGACACACACACACACACAGACGGGGGGGGGGGAGAAAGAGAGAAAGAGGGAGAGGGAGAGAGAAAAAGAGAAAGATGGGAGGGAGGGAGACAGAGAGAAAAAGATGAAAGAGAGATGAGAGGGAGTGTTTTAAGGTTGCAGACCCCTGAGCCAGGAGAAGGGACAATAAGAAGCAATGGAATCTTTCTCTTCAAGTCTTTAAAGTAAAGTAGGAAATGCGGGTCCAGCTAGATGACCACTGAAGGGCCCTC
>WNWU01012968.1:90530-103594 GCA_012654045.1 Ptyas mucosa | reverse complement strand
GGAGGGGGGACAGAGGATCATATTTATGAGGGTTGCACCATCAGCACAGTAGTTGGGAGGGGCAGATATGGCGGGAGCAGGGGACCACATCATGTGTCGGGGGCGCGCGCTCGCTATTTGAGAGCGATTGCTCGCCCCGGTCTCCAAAGCTCCACTCGGACACTAGGTAGCACAGATACTCAGGATCTGGGCCTTCGGTTGATGCTGTGCAATGCCAGGTCCGTGGTAAATAAGGCCCCCCTCATCTGTGATCTTATAAAGGAGGGGGGAGCGGACCTGGCAGGTATTACGGAAACCTGGTTGGGTCCAGAGGGAGGGGTCCCTCTGGTTGAGATGTGCCCACCAGGTTTCAGAGCATTCCATCAGCCAAGGGCCCAGGGGAGGGGCGGGGGGGTAGCGGTTATTATTAACGAAGATCTAGGTCCAAGGGAGACCACTGTGCCACAGATTGCCGGATGTGAGTCCCTCCTTATGAAATGGGGTCATGGGGTTCAGTTGGGCTTGCTGCTCACGTACCTGGCTCCCTGCCACGTGGCAACAGCCCTGCCCGAGCTACTCGACGTGATAGCCACGGTGGCAGTGGATACACCCAGGCTTATGGTCATGGGTGATTTCAACTTGCCTTCCGTTGGTGAAACGTCTGAGGTGGCTCGGGAGTTCATGGCTTCCATGACGGCCATGGACCTGACCCAATTAGTTCATGGCCCCACTCATAGGGGGGGGGCATACTCTGGACATGATTTTTGTCTCTGGCCAGTGGTTGAGTGATCTGGTTATAGGGGGTATAGACATAGAACCCTTGTCATGGTCTGATCACTCGCTCCTTCGCCTAGATCTCCGAACCGCTACACCCCGCCGCAGGGAGGCGGAACCAACTAGATGGGTCCGCCCCAGGCACCTGATGGATCCTGATAGGTTCCAGATGGAGCTTGGGCCGTTTCCTGAGGATCTGGCACACGACTCGGCCGAGGACCTGGTAGCTGCCTGGAATCGGGCGGCTGGTGGAGCCTTGGATCGAGTCGTGCCTTTGCGGCCTCTGACCCGGTACGGATCTCGAGCAGCTCCCTGGTTTACCGAGGAGCTGAGAGAGATGAAGCGCCGGAAAAGACGCCTAGAGAGTGGTTGGAGGGCCAGTCTCGCTGAATCTGATCGAACACTGGTAAGGTCGCATATTAAGACCTACCTAGTGGCGATAAAGGCGGCAAAGTTGAACTACTTTTCCGCATTTATTGCGTCATCAGGGAATCGTCCGGCCGCCCTGTTCAGGGTGACCCGCTCTCTGCTTCACGCGGGAGTGCGGGAGGACCCCTTGGAAGGCAGGGCAGAGGATTTCGGACAATACCTGTATGACAAAATTGCTCAGATTCGGGGGGATTTGGACTCCGACTGGGTAGATCTGGGCGGGGTGACAAGGAATAGTCTTGAGAATGTTATCTGGGAAGAGTTTGACTTTGTGACTCCTGATGATGTGGACAGGATTTTGGGGAGACTTAGTGCGGCCACATGTTTACTGGACCCGTGTCCCTCCTGGTTGGTACTGGCCTCCCGGGAGGTTACACAAGGCTGGCTCCAGGGCATTATCAACGCTTCCTTGAGTGAGGGTCACCTCCCTGCCGCCTTGAAAGAGGCGGTGGTGAGGCCCCTCCTCAAGAAGCCTTCCCTGGACCCAGCAGTATTAGCTAACTATCGTCCTGTCTCCAACCTTCGCTTTATTGCGAAGGTTGTTGAGAGTGTGGTTGCGCAACAGTTTCCACAATTCCTGGAGGAAACATCTTATCTGGATCCGTTCCAGTCGGGTTTCAGGTCTGGGCACAGCACAGAGACGGCATTGGTCGCGTTGGTTGATGATCTCTGGAGGGCTCGGGACAGGGGATGTTCCTCTGTCCTAGCCCTATTAGATCTCTCAGCGGCTTTTGATACCATCGACCATGGTATCATGCTGCACCGGCTGGAAGAGTTGGGGGTGGGGGGCACTGTATTACAGTGGTTCTCCTCCTTTCTCTCCGACCGGTCGCAGTTTGTGTTGACAGGGGGGCAGAGGTCGACCTCGAGGCCTCTCGTTTGTGGAGTGCCGCAGGGGTCGGTCCTCTCGCCCCTTCTGTTCAACATTTATGTGAAGCCGCTGGGTGAGATCATCCGTGGCTTTGGGGTGAGATACCATCAGTACGCTGATGACACCCAGCTGTACATCTCCACCCCAGGCCACCCCAATGATGCCCTCGAAGTGATGTCCCAGTGCCTGGAAGCCGTGCGGATCTGGATGGGGAGAAACAAACTCAGGCTCAACCCGTCCAAGACGGAGTGGCTGTGGTTCCCGGCATCCCGATATAGTCAGTTGACTCCATCACTGACTATCGGGGGCGAGTCTTTAGCCCCCGCAGAAAGGGCTCGCAATCTGGGAGTCCTCCTGGATAGGCAGCTGTCCTTGGAGGAACATCTGACAGCTGTAGCCAGGGGGACCTTTTGTCAGGTTCGCCTGATTCGCCAGTTGCGGCCCTTTCTTGATCGGGATTCCCTGTGCACAGTCACTCATGCCCTTGTCACTTCCCGCCTAGACTACTGTAATGCTCTCTACATGGGGCTCCCCTTGAAGAGCACCCGGAGGCTCCAACTGGTCCAAAATGCGGCCGCGCGGGTAGTGACGGGAGCAGCGTGGCGCTCCCACATAACACCGCTCCTGCGCGAGCTGCACTGGCTTCCGGTGGTCTTCCGGGTGCGCTTCAAGGTGTTGGTGATCACCTTTAAAGCGCTCCATGGCATAGGGCCTAGTTATCTCCGAGACCGCCTGCTGTCACCGATGACCTCCCATCGACCCGTGCGCTCCCACAGAGAGGGCCTCCTCAGGGTGCCATCAGCCAAACAATGTAGGCTGGTGACTCCCAGGGGGAGAGCCTTCTCTGTGGGGGCACCCACCCTCTGGAACCAGTTGCCCCCGGAGATTAGGAGAATTCATGACCTCAGTGCCTTCCGCCGTGCCCTAAAAACACATTTTTTCCAACAAGCCGGGCTGGCTTAAGAAGAAATTTTAAATATTTTTAATATTTTAATTGGTCTGTGAGTTTTAAATTTTGTAGCCAAATTATATATATATTTTAAATGTCTTAATATTTATATTTTATGTTTTTTATGTCTGGCTGTACACCGCCCTGAGTCCTCAGGGAGAAGGGCGGTATATAAATTGGAAATAAATAAATAAATAAATAAAATATTTAAAAAATTGCTAGGAGGATTCAAAATCCTTTTTAAAAAAATTTGATAGAATTATGGAATAAATGGAGATACCGGCTAATGCCAGGAATTTCTCCTTTAACAGCGGTGGTGGAAATGGAGAAATTCCCTAAGATTGAATTGAAAGAATGGATTAGTAAACTAAAAGAAAATCAGATATATAAATGGGAAGACTGGAAGAACAAGATAAAGAATATAACACAACTAAAGAACGTTTTAGCAGATATTAAATTAAATTGGTTGAATTTAATACAATTAGAGAAATGGATACAAGTGGAAGAAAGATTCGAAGAGAAAGATAGACAGTTAACAAAATTTGAAATGATTATAAAAGAATGTGAGATGAATGAAGAATATATAGGTAAAGGAAGAATTGGGAAAATATATAGAATATTAACTGAATTGGAAGAGCAGGCAAAAGGTTTAAAATTAATTTGGGAATCAGATTTAGGAGAAATAAATGATAATGATTGGAAAAATATTTGGAATAGAAGAGTATATAAGAATATGTCAGAGTTAAGGAAAATGGATATAAAGTGATATGGAGGTGGTACCTAACACCATGTAAATTAAATCAAATACTGTAGATGGTAAATATACAAATATTTGTTGGAGGTGCAAGAAAGAGGTTGGAACATATAAACATATGTGGTGGGATTGTGATAGTGCACAAAAAATATGGGACATGGTGTTTAGAGAAATTAGAGCACTTTTGAATGTAAATTTAGACATGTCACCGAGAATTGCATTATTGTTGCTGGTGGAAAAACTGGATATAAATGAAACAAAAAAGGAATTGATTGTAAATGTGATAATGGCAGCTAGATTAGTGATGGCTAAATATTGGGGACGAAATTGGGATATTCAAAGAAATGAGTGGTATAATGAAATTTGGAGTATGGCAACAAATGATAAATTAACAACAGAAATTAAATTTAAAAAAGGGATGATCAAAGCAAATAATTATAATGAAATATGAGGGGATTTTATAAAATCAGTGTTGGTGGAAGGCAAAGGGAATAAACTTACTCAAGAATATATGTTATTTTGGAGGGGATAAGGGCACAATTGGAATATATTGCATATCTTTTAGTTGTTATAGATGAAGAAATATAAGGGGGGGAAATGGCCTCTGGGGGGTGGGGGTGCACTGTAATTTTTTTTTCCTTTTTCCTTTTTCTTTCTTTCTTTTTTGTATTTAGATGTATATGTACTATGTTTGTATTATTTGTATTTTAAAAAATAAAAAAAAAAATAAAAAAATACCATCCCCCCTGCTGTCTTATCAGAGGCCTCAACACTCAGAAACAGCTGGGAAAGAGTTGAGAATATGGGAAGAAGAGATATCCCACACTTTCCACAACACAAGCTGGTTCCAAGCCCACAAAACAGCTGAAAGTCAACAGTTACCTATTGAAGAGACAGTCAACTCCTGTAAGTATCTCTTCTTCCTCAAATCCCCTCAGTGGACATGATGCTTTAGAGTCAGATTTACAAGCAGAGGTCAGAAGTCAACAGCTCATAGATCTCTCCTCTTCAATGGAAGAGAACTCTGACCCCTCTTCTCTCCTCCAAACACACTGCTGCAAACTGCTCTGCAACCTTGCAGGTAACACGGGATGAGGATGAGAATATTGACCTAATAAACTGAAGGAAGGCCCCCCTCCCCTGATAGAAGAAGAAACCATGAGGCAGCAAATAATTCAAACACAATACAAATAAATCAAATACAAATGATTAAATCACAACAATTTAAACCCTTTCAAACTAAATCACTAGCCTTGTCTGACTCATTTCCAGAACTGACAGCCCCAGGGGGGCTAATCAGAAAGACTAACAAAACCACCAGAATGTAGCAACAAAGTAGCCAGACGCGTAATACAATGGCTGACACGTAAAGACGTGTAATACAGTGACTGACACGTAACACAGTAGTGATATCTTGTGAAACCAATTACCATCTTGTTAAAGCAATTATTAGGATAAATAAGGCACAGGAACTAGTCAGATTTCCCAACTTCATTTCTTTTCAACGGAGATAATCCCTTTTTCCTTCCAAACAAAGCCAAACTAAGAAAAATTATCTCATCAATAGATATAGAATTAAAACATCACCAAATACAGGATTTAATTATCAAAATCATGTGTTAAGCTGAAAGGCTCAGAAAGACTATATAAACTTACGTTTGGATGTCAATCAGCCTAGCTAGTCAAGAAACTTTGCTGAATGTCACTTGTCTTGGTTTCTTGCCATTAAAAGACTTCTTTCCGGCAGCTCTGCTTCGTCATTCCATTTATTCTTTAAAGCGTTGTTTCCTGGCTGGAAGAATCCTCATCGGGAGGCATTTTCCTCCCAACAAAACCTAAAGAATGGAAACATAACTGACTTTCTAGGTAGATAGAATCTACTGACAGCACAAACAGTCCTTTCTATTGTTGACCTGCTGTCTACAATTAAATCCAAAGTAGACTCTTTAAAAGAGGTCTTTGTAAAACATTTTAACCAGCCAAATGACAAACATCCTGTAGCACAGACCTCTTCAACCAAGGCTACCACAAATACAAGTAGCAAGGAAGCCAAGGGCAACTGTACTCTTACATCAAGGAAAACAGAGCAATTACCAGAGAGAGCTGCCCATCTTCGTGGGAAAGGGTGAGCAACAAGTTTCTAGTGGGCACATATTTAAGAGAGTGAAACTTTCAAATCATAAATATTATTTACAGTCCAAACAAATCACCTTAGAAATAGTAAACAACAGAGTTAACAGAGGCCAATTGGGAACGAAAAGAGCAATCAGAGTCCTCTGTATGGGCACGCGTGCCGTCGCCCCAGCACAGACGAAATGCTGCTGGACACGCACTGAAACAAGTAATGGGCAGAACAGGGCTCTGATTGGTGGATGCGGTTTCGTTTCACACCTCCCGTTTAAGTTGATAGACAGCCAGGGGCCTGTTTGCAAATGGTCCTCACTCCTTTCCTTCTGTTTCAAAAAACCCTCCCCGGCCTTTCGCTTTTTCCACCCCTGATTCCCTCTGGTAGTTGTCATTTGCTTGCCTTCTTTCAAAAATTACACAGATACACAAGCAAATAACCTGTGCATTGATGAGACCTAATTGCAAAGAATGGGGTGTGTGTGTAAGACTAGACTAGCAGGATCTTGCACACCGCTCTCTATCTCTGCAGCAATAACGGATCCCTCGGTGCCCATCTCCTCGCCCCATGCTTGGTCCCCTTGGTGTGTTCTTGTGATGACCCAGGGCACGGCACAGAGATAACACAAACAGCTGGCAGTTCAAACAGCCCCTTTATTGCTCCAAATCTCCCCAAATGCTCCCAAATTACTGGCAAGTCCTAAAGCAGAGTGAGAACAAACCCCCACACAAACCTCAAACAGCCTCTGGTTGCAATTAGTCCAGCCCAGTGCTGTCTGCACCCAGGCTGCACGGCAATAAATTTCAAGTGTATTTAGCAAAACAAGAGCCAAGCAAGGAGTTCAGGGAGCAGAAGATCCAGATAATTAGTCCAGAACGCCAACAAGGAATGCAAGGACACTTGGCAAGTTCAAATGTCGGCACACAACACTTCAGGAACTCAGCACTTGTTCCCAACAAATGCCCTTCCCCAAGGCGTCTCCTTAAGTCTTATTCCCCAGGTGTTCCTGGTGAAGCTGGGTGGGGCACTCTCCTCGCACGTGGTCTTTTCTGCCTGCAATGATCCCACCTTCTCTGCAATCTCCTATCCCTTGCATCAGGAGGGGGTGGTTCTTGCTCCTCGTCTGAGCTCTGTCTCTCCTCCCTGCCTGCAGGCCTTGCTAATTCCGAACAGCCTTGCCTGGACTGACTCTGCCCTTCCCCAGTTTCCTCCAAGGCCAACGGAGCTTCCCTCTCACTCACTATCAGTTCTTGTTCCAGCTCATCTTCCACTGCAAATTCAGACTCTGACAGGGGCATGACACTATCCCCCACCGCAGGGCCCCCTCCCCCGGGACCATGTGGACGAGGATATTGCGGGAATTGGGCATGGAAGTCGCGGACCAGACGAGGGGCATGGACATCTGCAGCACCGACCCAGGTGAAGTCCTTCGGTCCATAACCTTTCCACGCCAGAAGGTACTGAAACTGGCCCCTCAACCGGCAGGAATCTCGAATGTTGTCCACTTCATACTCCACCTCTCCCTGACCTTCTTTGGTCCGGCTCCCTCCCGCCCTCCTGTGCCGCAGCGATCCTTCACACTCACACAGCTTCCCTGCCGCATTTCCATGAGGACCGATCCCCCGTCTCCTTTCAGGAGCCCGCCTGATCTCCCTTCTAAGGCTAGCTGGGCTCTGCGGCCTCCTCTTACCCTCCCCCCGCTCCTCACACCAGCAGCAGCAGCAGGTAAAGGGAGGTGGGCTGCCCTGGAACTTTGACAGGGTGTCCGGAAAAGATCTGGCCTGGGGAGGGGAGGGCGGTGGGAACCCCACAGATGCTGAGACCTTCCCTCGCCAGAAGGGCTTGGCTGACCCGATGCAGGAACGAGGACGGCGGAGCCGTCGCAGGGTGGTGTGTGTGTGAGAGGGACTCTGTGTGTGTGTGTGTGAGAGAGAGAGAGACTCAGCTTGCTTCCCTTCTCCTAAGTTTGCAGTCGCTCTCAAAAGTTCAGTTTGTCCTCCAATTGCCTGAGTAGATCCTTCTAAGAAGAGTTCACTGGCTTTGGTGGGGTTTGAGGGGGGGGAGAAAGAGAGAGAGAGAGAGGGAAAAAGAGAGGGGTTGAGGGAGAGAGAGGGAGAGGGAGGGAAAGAGAGGGGGGAAAGAGAAATGATATTACAAAAGTTTTTCTTTTTTATTGTTGCTAAATGTAATATTTCAAAAGCAGGGGAAAAAATGAAGGGGCATAAAAGTGCATTTATGATGTTTTTCTTAGAACAATTATCTGAACTCTGCCTTGTTTATCATTATTTTAGGTAGTAAAACCTCATTATTCAGGTTAAATTGCCGTGTTGGCACTTTGCAATAAATAAGTGGGTTTTGGGTTGCAGTTTGGGCACTCGGTCTCTAAAAGGTTCACCATCACTGGCCAAGGCCAACTGGATATTGAAACCTGCAATTATCTAATGTAGTGGTTCACTTCCCTGACATGCGGGATGGTGCACCATTCCTTATTCTTAGGACTGATGACTAATATGCCTTATAAACCTGAGTATCAATGGCCAGCTGGGATCAATTTGATTGTCTATACTGTATTGCCTATAAAGTGATGGACTTGCTAGATAGACCAAAAATATAAAACTGCATAAATCACCACAGAACTTCCACTACATGGGGATTAAAATCACAGTACTCAGAAAAACCTTTGGACGCACCTGTCGATAAAGGTCCAGGTCAGTCTTATTGCCAACAAGGGCCATGGGGAACTCGTCACGGACTTTCACTCGAAGTATCTGAGTGTGGAATTTGTGGATTTCATTGAAACTATGACAAAAAATGGGAAGATAAAGAAGAATATTCCCTTAATGTGCTTTTCCCAGATAAGCTGTTATTTGTCAACTTGCAAAGCATTTCTAGTCTGCTCTCGAGTTGTCATGGGCAAAAGTGGGGAGATCTGTCGGAGTAGTTCAGTAGCCACGTTCACAAGCACATTCCACGCATACCTTCCTCCAAGGTTGGATCTCAGATTACCAGAGCCAGTTTGTGAGGCATGGTTTCTACAGCCTGCAAAAGTGCCTTGTTGGAGAATGTGATTTATGACACAGCCTGAGAGGAGGGGGGAAACAGTGTCATAGTTGAGCCATAAATTATGTGCGGCAGAGTTGACTACACTTGGGAAGCTGCCGACATGTTGCCCCTAATAAATAACTGGATTTCTTTTGAAACTTGGCTCAAGGCTCATGAGTTAATTAGGGCATTCATCAGAGCCCTGGCATTATTATTTTACTGAGGAAGAAATCCCTCCTGTTGCCTCTAAAAGAAGAGAAAAATCACTATGCAAATACCAAGGCTATTATAAGTTTTTTTTACATTTCAAGAGACTATCTGGGGAAAATTATAATAAATACAATGTGCTTTCCTCATAAAAGGCCTGTTTGAGCGTCCTGGACATTTTAAAATTCATGTATCATTTGTGTAGTAATTTAGCAACAATGGCTTTTTAAACCATTGTTTATTTTAACTATAAGCCATGAACATACTGAACTCACACAATAAAGAGACCACATTATGGCTTAGACAGGGGTCTGCAACCTTAAACACTCAAAGAGCCATTTGGACCCGTTTCCCACAGAAAAGAAAACACTGGGAGCCATGAAACCTGGGTGGGCTTGGCCAACTCAATGACACAGAAATGAGAGAGCTGGTGGGAGAGAATGAGAGGGAAACAAGAGAGAAGGGGAGAGAAAGAAAGGAAAGAAAGAAAGAGGGAGGGAGGGAGAGGAAAAAGAGAAAAACAAGAGGGAGGGAGGGAGAGAGAGAGAGACCCATTTCCCACAGAAAACACCCAGAGCCACAAAAGCCAGAAAGTTGCATGCAGCTCGGGAGCTGCACATTGCCGACACCCGGCTTAGCACAATGCAGTGGCTAGCCAGTTTAATGTTTATTGGATCTAGCACTGTTTTAATAATAGCTTTAAGAGCAGCTTAAAGTATAAACATAACTGCAAGTTAAACCACCAAAGGTATTTTTTACCCAATTTTTTGGTTGCCAATTTTTAAGCACTTAATATAGGCAGGCAAAGCCAGGAAACACTTCTGAAGTCTTTACATGAGGTTTCACAATCTGCAGTCCATAAATTACAGATGAACAATCCCTTTGCACTTTTGGTAAAAACACGGAGCAAGGAGGAAAGGGAGAGAAAATCGCAACATCAAATATCTTTGATTAAAGCCCCACCCACCAGTGGCATGCACACCTTGGCTCTAATGAAGAAAATGTTCCTATTTCATGGGAATGCCTCAGCTTTGGTCTCACTTGCCCAGGTCATTGACAGTGTAAACAAGGAAGAAACCTTCCTCTGTTCACATGTACTGTTCCAGCATAGCTCCAAACTCTTCCTGAGCAGCAGTGTCCAGAATTGACAGGTGAAAATTGGGAGAGAAAGAAAATAGATTAGATACCAATCAATCTGAGCATGTACTGTGGTAAGCAACCAGATGCCTTCAGCTATTCTAAACTAGAACTGCAGAAGACTCAGACAACACAGCCATGAGAGTTACACATTAAAATGTACACTGAACACCAGGTTTCCTATTCCCATCTTAGTAGCAATGACACAGCCAGTTCCAGATGTGATGAGGCCCTTCAGCCAAAAGCTCTGATAAAACCACTTCCTTTGGTGGTATTTCATGGACCTGTACTCTCAGAGTCACAAAATTTGGCAAGGTGGCAGAGAGTAATGAGGTGCCAAGAGCTGCTCATTTGAATATCCTCTGATGCTCTTGTAATGTTGGTACTGTACATACAGTGGATCACAGTACATTAAAAAAGCAATTCTCTGACAGACAGGTGCCTGTCACCTGTAAGGAAAATATTGTGTTGGGGTGGAAGATGCCTCAAATCAGGTTTCAGTGAGAGATCCAACATCATATGTGATGAATCATTCTCTACTGATTTATTTCACTTGAGCCCACTCTGCCAGCCTCCCTTTCATGGCAAGGAAAGATTAAAAATTGAGAGCTGTACTCATGAAGGAACCCACTTTGTAATGTAAGAAGTACATAAGGATGAAACACACCATAACATGTAGAGACATCTACCTTACCCCTGCACACACATTCATTTGCACACAGCACCCACAATATCTCTGTGAAATGAGACCACAGTCTCACAGTTCCGAGCCTAGCCAGTAAGAAATGAGGCCACATCAATTGTTGGTAGAGCAATTCCCCTTTACTGGTCTCTTGACTCGTCACACAGTGAAATTTGGAATCTAGCCAGCATTACCGGCTTTTGCCTGCCAGCTGATTATGAGGGCTCGGCAAGGTTTGCTCCAGGCTTGCTCCAGCAAAGACTCTCTGGCCGCTGCTGCTTCACTCTTCCAGGGGCCCTCTGTGAGTCTGTCATGCCCCCCTCCGTGAGTCCATCGTAACACCTAGCACCCAACACCCAGCAGTGCACCCCATGCAACCCCCTTCCCCATCCTCGCTTGTGGCAACTCCGAAACGGCGCGTAGGGAGCGTAGCCGAGATGTTGCCATCACAGATGTTGACACACAGATACTCACTGTCCAGCTGGGTTGAAGTACCATCAATATTGCAGATTTTTGTGTAGGAGTCCTCAATTGTGGGGTCATAGTCAGAAACAAAGTAAGACTGAAACGAAGCAGAGGAAGGAGGAGGAAAGGGGTTTAAGGATGACAGAAACAACTGGAAACTCATTTTCCAATTTTGTTCATGAAAAATTAATGTCCCTGACACAAGCTTTTACTTAAACATCTGCCATCAACTCCATGCATGCTTCTGGGGAATTCTGGGAGTTAAAGTCCACTCATCTTAAAGTTGCCATGTTTGAAAAACACTGCTTTAGATGGAGAGCCAGTTTGAGTGCAGAGTTCTCCAACCTTTTCAGCTTTGTAGAGCAGGTGGGGTGGGGGGGAGAGGAGAGGGGATGGTTCCATGTGTGCACACACACACAGCTCCATTTGAGCAAGCGGCGGGCATGCATGCACCACTGAGCTGATTCAAGAAGACTCCTTTTACTTCCCTTGCTACTATAAGCTAGGAGGCTAGGTTTAAGAGGCTTATGCCTGCAATGATGAAATCAGAATGGACGTAATCATACAGTACAGGTAGTCCTCAACTTACAACAGTTCATTTAGTGACTGTTCGAAGTTACAATGGCACTGAAAAATGTGACTTATGACCGTTTTTCACACTTACGAACATTGCAGCATCCTCATGGTCATGTGATCAAAATTTGGACACTTGGCAACTTGGCAATATAATAATTCCATCTTCAATTAAACAGTGTGTCGTCCGGGTACAGATATCTTTGTAAAGTAATAATCACAATTTACAGCAATATTCATTACTTTCAACATTAATTCTATAATATTAAAATAATATTAAACATAATAATCATAATATCTGCTTCTCTCTCTTAACATATCTTCTTTATTTCACTAATCTTTTTCTTTTGTTTCTATTTCTAACTTCCGTTTTTACCATTGATAAAATAAGTCCCATGTCATATAATATTCAGTTTGTTCTTTTTCCTTGATTGCTAGTGTTAGTCTATTCATTTCGCCACATTCTAATATTTACTTGATCACATTCTCATCTGTGGCAATCTCTTCACTTTTCCAATTTTGTGCAAATACGATTCTAGCTGCAGTTAATACCGTATATACTCGAGTATAAGCCGACCCAAATATAAGCCAAGGCCCCCAATTTTACCACAAAAACTGGGAAAACTCATTGACTCGAGTATAAGCCGGGGGTGGGAAATGCAGCGGCTACTGGTAAATTTCAAAATAAAAAAAGACTAAAGAGAAGAGAAGAGAAGCAGTTGTGAAATGAGTGACACGGTTGTTAAGAATGCTACAATGGGCATAAATGATGACCAGTCATAAGTGCGAAGACCGGTCAAAAGTGCGAGGACCTGTCAGAAATCACTTTTTTCAGCCCTCTGGGTAGTCCTTTTGTGCATATGGACTACTCAGAGGGCTGGAAAAGTAATTTTCGACTGGTCCTCGCACTTGTGACCAGTCCTCGAACTTACGACTGTCCTCACATTTTATGTTTTTGCCCTATCTTGTCACCATTTCTCTCTCCCCCTCTCTTTCTCATTCTTTCTCTCTCCCCCTCTTTCTCTCTCTCTCCCCCACTCTCTCTCTCATTCTCTTTCTCCCCCCTTTCTCTCTCTC
>WNWU01012968.1:78068-90130 GCA_012654045.1 Ptyas mucosa | reverse complement strand
TGTATGTCCCTCCCTCCGCAAGAACTTGGAGGTAGACGCTGCCCCTCTGAGGAAAAGAGGAGGTGGCGAAGCCCTGGCTGTCACCTGGGAGAGGAGGAGGGCACGCTGGGAAGCTCCCTTCCCCGCAGCCCTGCGAAGCTTGCCTGCCTTCCACGTGGCCCGGTTCGGGGCGTGGCCAGCCACCAATTGCTACCAGTACGGCGAACTCGCCTCAATCTCCGCTACCTACTCACCCGAGCCGGTCCAAAGCGGGAGCATTTCACCCCTGCCTCCCTGCAACCCCTAAAGCCAAAAAGGGGTGTGGGGGAGGGGCGCCGCACCCCCTCACACACACCCCATTTTGGCTTTAGCAAGCCTCTCTGCAACCCCGGGAGCCAAAACGGTTGCAGGGAAAAAGGCATTTTTTTCGTGACTCGAATATAAGCCGAGGGGGCTTTTTTCAGCCTAAAAAACGTGCTGAAAAACTCGGCTTATATTTGAGTATATACGGGTATATGAATAATTAAATATGCATTCCCCTTATTATATTTTTCGGGTAAAATCCCCAACAAGAATATTTCTGGCTTTAAGTCAATGTGGTGCTTTATCATTTTTTCCAACCATGTATATATTTTTGTCCAAAACTTTTTTGCCTTTGAGCATGTCCACCACAAATGATAATATGACCCAGGTATCTGGTGGCACTTCCAGCATTTAGCCGACTTATCTTTAAACATCTTTGCCAACCTCGCTGGCGCAAAATGCCATTTATAAAACATCTTATACAAAGTTTCTTTATTTGCACTTGACATTGTTAATTTATAGTTCCTGTACCACAGTTTCTGCCATTTATCTAGTCGAAGTTTTTGCCCATACTATCATTGTCTCCTTCACTTGTTCGCTTTCTAATTTAATGCTCAATATGTAGCTATACGTTTTCTTTATCAATTTTCCTTCTGCCCCTGTTAATATCTTATCTAATTCTCTTGGTTCTTTATAAAATCTGTATAGTTTAACATCTTTCTCATATCTAGAATGTATCTGCACTTGAGTACCATGCCATATCAATCCCTTGATCGCTCAGTTCTTGTTTAGTTTTGAGTTCCCCCTTTTCATTCAAGATATCTTTGTACCTAACAATATTTTCCATGTTAATAACATTTGGGTGAATCAGTGCTTCCATTGTTGAAAGCCAAACTGGTATCCTCAAATAATGTTGTTCTCTAGTTTTTTCCCACACTAACAATAATGCATTCCTAATGTAATGCAAGGGACGTGGTGGCTCAGTGGCTAAGACGCTGAGCTTGTCGATTGAAAGGTTGGCAGTTCAGCAGTTTGAATCCCTAGTGCCGCGTAACGGGATGAATTCCCGTTATTTGTCCCAGCTTCTGCCAACCTAGCAGTTCAAAAGCACATAAAAAATGCAAGTGGAAAAATAGGGACCACCTTTGGTGGGAAGGTAACAGCGTTCCGTGCGCCTTTGGCATTTAGTCATGCCGGCCGCGGAGATGTCTTTGGACAGCGCTGGCTCTTCGGCTTTGAAACAGATATGAGCACACACACACACACCCAGAGTCAGGAACGACTAGCACATGCTTTACCTTTAATGTAATGTATTTGGAAGTAACAATGTATTTTATTTTCCCCATACCACAAGAAGGCATGCCAGCCCAATTGCAAATTGTGCCCCTCCAAAGTCAATAGTCTTGTATGCCTCAATACAATCCATTCTTTCACTCATATAAGTATGGCAGCCAAGTAATACAATTCCCAATTCGGTAGCCCAAAGCCTCCTCTATTCCTTGCATCTTGCAGCAGTTTTAAACTTATTCTTGCTTTTTTCCCTTGCCAAATATAACTTTTTTTAAATTATTTCTTTAAAAAAGTACAAACAGAAAGTTTATCAACAAACAGATCGCGGTGAGAACCTTACACAATACATTACATTCAGTCCAAATATACAAATAAGAAATAAAAACTAAACTAACATTGTCCTCTTTTTTTTAAATTCTTATTTATATGCCACCCTTCTCCAGAGACTCAGGGCGGCTTACAATGTGTTAAGCAATAGCCTTCATACTTTTGTATATTTTATACAGAGTCAGCTTATTGCCCCCACAAACTGGGTCCTCATTTTACCCACCTTAGAAAGGATGGAAGGCTGAGTCAACCTTGAGCCTGGTGAGATTCGAACTTACAGTAATTGCAGGCAGCTGGATGTTAAATGCTGCCTTGTAGGAGGCATTAGCCTCCTACGCCACTCAGGCTCCTTTTTATTCTGTTATTTAACCAAACATACCATAGGTCCCAACATTGGAAATATGCGGAGTCTTTTTGATTTCTTAAAATTTTAGTTAGCCTATCGGCTTCTGCACATTCCATAATTTCCCCTAAAATCATATCTTCAGATTTTCCAATTTTTTTTTTGTGAAATTTTTAAGGGGTTCTAGGGAGGGGGAGGGTTTGATTGGAATGAGGGCTGTGGGTATGGGGGATACCCCTTTTGTTCATCATTTATGTAAAGCTGCTCCCACCAAGGGGAGGGGTGGGCTTGGCAAAGAAGCACGGCGTGGGAGGTGGGGATCCCGGGGTCGAGGGGGGAGTTAGAGTCTGTCCGGATAGTGCTCTAAACATCACTACTGTGAGTGGGAGGGGTAGATATGGCGGGAGCAGGGGGCCACATCGAGTTAGGGGAGTACGCACCCGCTGTTTACAAGCGGTGGCGGGCTCCGGCCCCCAAGGCTCCACCCGTTCCCCAGGTTGCACAGACCCTCAGGGCCCGGCCTTTTGGCTGATGCTGTGCAATGCCAGGTCTGTAGTAAATAAAGCCCCCCTCATTTGTGATCTTATTTGTGAGGGGGGAAGTGGACCTGGCAGGTATTACGGAGACCTGGTTGGGCCAGGAGGGGGGGTTCCCCTCGTTGAAATGTGCCCACCAGGTTTCCTTGCATTCCATCAGCCGAGGTCACAAGGCAGGGGTGGGGGAGTAGCGGTTATTATTAAAGAAGGACTAAGACCAAGGGAGGCCGCTGTTCCTCAGACGGCCGGCTGTGAGTCCCTCCTTGTGAAGTGGGGTCATGGGGTTCAGATGGGTTTGCTGATCACGTACCTGGCTCCCTGCCACGTGGCAGCAGCCCTGCCCGAGCTCCTTGATGTTATCACTGCGGTGGCGGTTGACACCCCCAGGCTTATGGTCATGGGGGATTTCAACCTGCCATCCATGGGTGAGACGTCGGAGGTGGCTCGGGAGTTCATGGCTTCCATGACAGCTATGGACCTGACCCAGTTAATTCATGGCCCTACCCACACGGGGGGAAACACGCTGGACCTGGTCTTTGTCTCTGGACAGTGGTTGAGTGATCTTGAGATAGGGGACATAGTCACCGAGCCCTTGTCATGGTCAGATCACTCTCTCCTTCACCTTGACCTTCGAACCGCTATACCCCACCGCAGGGAGGCGGAGCCGATTAGATGGTTCCGCCCCAGGCGCCTGATGGAACCTGATAGGTTCCAGATGGAGCTTGGGCCATTTCCTGAGGCTCTGGCACACGCCTCGACTAGAGACCTAGTGGCCACCTGGGATAGGGCGGCCGCTGGAGCTCTGGATCAGGTTGTGCCTTTGCAGCCTCTGACCCGGCGCCGTTCTCACCTAGCTCCTTGGTTTACCGAGGAGCTGAGGGAGATGAAGCGCCATAAAAGACGCCTAGAGTGTAGTTGGAGGGCCAGCCTTGCTGAATCCGACCGGACACTGGTAAGATCTCATATTAAGAATTACCTAGTGGCAATAAAAGCAGCAAAACGTACATATTTTGCTGTTCTTATTGCGACATCAGATAATCGCCCGGCCGCCCTGTTTAGGGTGACCCGCTCCCTGCTCCATCAGGAAGCGCGGGAGGACCCCTTGGAGGGTAGAGCCGAGGATTTTGTTCAATATCTGTATGACAAAATCACTCAGATTCGGGAAGACCTGGACTCCGACTGGGTAGTTTCAGGGGGAATGACTGAGGCAGGTCTTGAGAATGTTATCTGGCATGAGTTTGATCCCGTGACCCCTGACGACGTGGACAGGATTCTGGGTGGACTGAATGCGACCACATGTTTATTGGACCCGTGCCCCTCCTGGCTAGTGCTGGCTTCCCGGGAGGTGATGCGAGGCTGGCTCCAGGGGATTATAAATGCTTCGTTGGGTGAGGGTGACTTCCCCGCCGCCTTGAAAGAGGCGGTGGTGAGGCCTCTCCTCAAGAAGCCTTCCCTGGACCCGGCAGTGTTGGCTAACTATCGTCCGGTCTCCAACCTTCGTTTTGTTGCGAAGGTTGTTGAGAGTGTGGTTGCACGACAGCTCCCCCAGTACCTGGATGAAACGACGTATCTGGATCCGTTCCAGTCGGGCTTCAGGCCTGGGCACAACACAGAAACAGCATTGGTCGCGTTGGTTGATGATCTCTGGAGGGCTCGGGACAGGGGTTGCTCCTCTGTCCTGGTCCTATTAGATCTCTCAGCGGCTTTTGATACCATCGACCATGGTATCATGCTGCACCGGTTGGTAGAGTTGGGGGTGGGAGGCACCGTATTGCGGTGGTTCTCCTCCTTTCTCTCCAACCGGTTGCAGTCTGTGTTGGCAGGGGGGGCAGAGGTCGACCCTGAGGCCCCTCATATGTGGGGTGCCACAAGGGTCGGTCCTCTCGCCCCTTTTGTTCAACATTTATGTAAAGCTGCTGGGTGAGATCATCCGTGGTTTCGGGGTGAAGTACCACCAGTACGCTGATGACACCCAGCTGTACATCTCCACCCCGGACCACCTCAACGATGCCCTTGAAGTGATGTCCCGGTGTCTGGAGGCCGTGCGGATCTGGATGGGGAGAAACAGGCTCAGGCTCAACCCATCCAAGACCGAGTGGCTGTGGTTTCCGACGTCCCGATACAGTCAGCTGGTGCTATCGCTGACTATTGGGGGCAAATCATTGGCCCCCATGGAGAGGGCTCGCAACTTGAGCATTTGACGGCCGTGACCGGGAGGATTTTTCATCAGGTTCGCCTGATTCGCCAGTTGCGTCCTTTGCTAGATCGGGACTCTCTACACACAGTCACTCATGCCCTCGTCACTTCCCGTCTGGACTACTGTAATGCTCTCTACATGGGGCTCCCCTTGAGGAGCACCCAGAGGCTCCAACTGGCGCAGAGTGCGGCCGCGCGGGTGGTTATGGGAGCGACATGGCGGTCCCGTGTGACACCTCTCCTGCGCGAGCTACACTGGCTCCCGGTGGTCTTCCGGGTGCGCTTCAAGGTTTTGGTTACCACCTTTAGAGAGCTCCATGGCTTTGGACCTGGTTATCTACGGGACCGCCTACTACCACAAACAGCCTCCCACCGACCGATACGCTCTCATAGAGAGGGGCTCCTCCGGGTGCTGTCAGCCAAACAGTGTCGGCTGGCGGTCCCCAGGGGGAGGGCCTTCTCTGTGGGGGTACCCACTATCTGGAACGAGCTCCCCCCAGAGATACGGAGGATCCCGGATCTGCGCACTTTCCGCCGTGTGCTTAAGACTCTCCTATTTCAGCAAGCCGGCCTGGCCTAACCTTCTCCCCTTTTTAAATTCTTTTAAATTGAAATTTTAATCTTTTTAAATGATTGGGTTTTTAATTGTCCTGGGCTAAACTATTTAATTTGGTTTTATTTATGTTTTAACTTTTGTATCTATGTATTTTATTCTGTGCCTGTTCACCGCCCTGAGTCCTTCGGGAGTAGGGCGGTATATAAATCTAAATAAATGAAAAATGAAATGAAATGAGATGGTAGGTCTTTACCCTTCCAATTTTGGGCGAGACATATTCTTGCTACAGTTGTAATATAGACAATCAGATACCATTTGTTAGTGCCTATTTTATCTGCCCTAATGTTTAATAAGTAGAATTCAGGTTTCAATTGTAGTTTGTATCCAGTAATTTCTAACATCCACTTCTGAATAAGTTTCCAAAATTCGATTACCCTGGGACAGGTCCACCATACATGGAAATAGGTACCTAGCTCCCCACACTTCCAACAGTTTGGGGAAAGTCCAGGAAACATTTTGGATAATCAGGCAGGAGGAAGGTGCCACCTGTATACCATCTTGTACAAATTTTCCTTATAAGTGGTTGCCATCAAAAATTTCAGTTGTCTAGACCAAATTTCTTCCCATTTCGTCAAATCGATTGAGTGGCCAATATTCCTCCCCCAGGCAATCATCAAGTCTTTGACAATCTCGTCTCCTATCCAATGACTCATTAAAAGATTGTAAATCTTAGCTAGCATTTTTTCCTCCTTCCCTAATATGATCTTATCTAACTCCTGCAAGGTGATATCTATACCTCCTTGCTCCTTATCCTTTTTATATTTGGAGTTAATCTGAGCATAAGACCACCAATCCAATTCCGTTCCCTGCAGGGCTAATTCAGTTCTTATTTTTAAACAGCCTTGGCTATCAAGCAGCTCACGATAAGGTAAATGTTTTTCTTTATTGTATAGCGGAGTATATGTTATGGCTCCTAGCGAGACCAGCCAGGAGGGGGTCAGAGAATAAAATTTATCTTTAATTTTCCTCAATGTTTCAATTAAAATATTCCTTAAATAATGACCTGCAAAGCTTGTATGTTTTTTTACCCTATCTTGCCAAAGGAAATAATGCCAACCCTGCTGCAACCCCGAATCTTCCAGAACCAACAGCCGTCTCCTTCTCAGCAAAATCCAATCCCTTACCCAAACTAGATTTGCGGCCTGATAATAATACTCCCATTTAGGCAAACCAAATCCCCCTCTACCTTTCACCTCTTGGAGCATTTTAAGTTTGATTCTAGGTTTTTTATTCTGCCAAATAAATTTAAGAACACATTGATTTAGTTTTTTTAAAAAAATTATTGTCCAATCAAGCTGGGGCTGTGTAAAATAAATATGTCCATTTTGGGAGGATATAAGATTTTATGGCCGCGATCCTACCTAACAGGGAGATCTGCAACTTCTTCCATTTCTCTAAATCTTGTTCCATTCATTGGAGACGTTTCAAATAATTATCCTCCTTGATTGTTGAACATTTAGCAGATAGTAGAATGCCTAAATACTGTACCTTTTAACAATTTGGAATCCCAAATTCAGTTCTATTTCCTTCCCCTGATTTGTTGTCAGATTTTTAATCAAGACCTTGGTTTTTTCCTTATTTACTTTTAGGCCTGCCACAGTTCCATATCTTTCTAATTCATAAATTAAGTTCGGGCCCGATGCAAAAGGGTCTTCCAATACAAATACAAGGTCATCGGCGTACGCTTGTAGCTTATACTGCTGGTTCTTAATATGCAGTCCTTTTATTCCTGAATTTCACCTGATTTCCCTCAATAACGGTTCCAGTGTTAATATAAATAGGAGCGGAGAAAGTGGGTACCCCTGTCTAGTTCCTTTCTCAATACGAATTTTCTCAGATACATCTCCATTGATTAGAATTTTGGCAGACTGTTTCGAGTAAATTGCATGGATTGCCCGAGTGAAATTCTCCCCAAATTGCATATGATGTAACAGTCCAAATAAAAAGCGCCAACTCACTCAATCAAAAGCCTTTTGCGCGTCCATGAAGACCAAAGCCAGTTGTTTATCCGAGAGGGTTTCATAATATTCTAGAATATTCATAATTATTCTCATATTGTCTCTAATTTGCCTACGAGGTAAAAAGACGTTTTGGTCTTTGTGGATAAATTGGCTCAAGAAACCTTTTAATCTGTCTGCCAATACCGCTGCAAATAATTTATAGTCTGCATTGAGAAGTGAGATCGGTCTGTAGTTCTGGATAAGAGATAAATCATTACCTTCCTTCGGCAAGAGGGTAATTAGTGCTTCTGTCCAGGAATCCGGAATCAATCCCTTCCGAATTACCCCATTAAATAATTCTACCATATGAGGACCTAGGACTTCCCATAGTGCCTTATAACATTCCATCGGAAGGCCGTCTATACCGGGGGTCTTCCCTGTTTTTTGTTTCCCTAAGACCCTTTCAATTTCCCCTTCCGTTATTTCTCTATCCAATATTTCCCTGGACAAATCCGGGATTTTCGGTAGATCAGAGTCTTCTAAGTATTTCCTTATTTCATCCTCGGTTTTGTCTTCTTTTCTATATAGATCAGTAAAAAATTCTTGCACTACTCTTTTCTTTCCCTCTTCCTCTACCATCCAATCACCGTTTTCGTCTTTCAAGTTATGAATTCTACTCCTTTCCTTCTCTTTTTTTAATCGGTATGTAAGCCACCTTCCCGGTTTATTTGCACTTTTAAACTGTTGCTGTTTCATCCATCTGATTTTCTTTTCTAGGTCCTCATGGTCTAAGAGATTAATTTGGTGACGCGTCAATTTCAAATTCATACCTAATTCTCTACTGTTTGGATCCTGTTGTAATGCAGCCTCACTTCTTGCCAAATCCCCTAATAGCTTGTCTCATTTAGCTTTATCCTTCTTCCATTTCCCAGCTATATAATTATCGCTAAACCCCAAAACACTGCTTTAGCTGTATCCCATACATTTGAAAAATTTGTATCCTCGTTATTATTTTCCTGGAAGAAAAATTCCATCTCCTTCTTTGCATAGGTTAAAAATTTCTCATCTTTAAGAACCCTCACATCTATTCTCCATCTGGGCCTTGTTTTCAAACCTCCCCATATGATCCAAAGCGGATTGTGATCTGCCCACTCATTAACACCTATCTCTACTTTTTGGGTCCCTTGCCGCAGCTCGCGGATAGGCCACGTCCATCCGCGACCAAGATGAATGCCTGGGGGAGAAGTATGTATACTGCCTTCCTTCCGGATGTTTTTCCCTCCATATATCTCTAAGTTCAAATTCCTCCTGTATTTGATGGCAAACAGGTGGCAGTCCTTTCTTTACTATTCTCTTTCCTCCTTCCTCTTTCCTGTTTCCAGGTATATAATCTTTATCTTTATTGTCAATGGCATTAAAGTCCCCCAGTAAACAGATATGTGGATAATCATATTCTGTCAGTTTATTATAGAGATTTTGGAAAAAACCTTTCTGGTTCCCGTTAGGTGCATAAATGCAAACCAATAAACATTTTTTGTGACAAATTTCTACTTCGATCATTAATAATCTCCCTTCTTCGTCTGCAAAGATTAATCTAGAATTTATATGTTTTTGAACATAAATTGCTACGCCTCTTTTTTGTTTCCGCCAAAGATGTATATAAATTACCCAATTTAGTACAATTCAATAAATGTAAATGATCTCTTTTCACATGCACTTCCTGAAGACATATTATGTTCAGACCTGCTTTTACTAATTTGTTAAAGACCTTTTTTCTCTTATTCGGACCATTCAGCCCATTAATATTAACTGACATCAAACGGATCTCCTCCCCCATCCCTTCTCCCTTCTGCTACCCCTACTTGCCCTCTACCTGAAGTTTCTTCCTTGTTTGTCTTGTTTCTCTCTGACTCAATTCTTCGGCTCCTACCTCTACCTGTACCTGTCCTCTTCCTTTCTTCTTCCCGCCTAACTGCTTTAATTCCCCTCTCTTCCTCCTCTAATAATTCTTCCCCACTCTTGCTCTCTGATTCTTCCCCCACATCCGATTCTAAGGAGTTAAGATGTCTACTAAGGAAGTCTCTGGCGTCTCTGAGATTGTCAATCCTCACCTTTTTATCTGCCCATGTAAATTGTAATCCTTCAGGCAGTAACCATCTATAGAGCACTTTATGTTTTCTTAACTGGGCAGTTAGAAAGTGGTAATTTCATCGCAACTCCCGCACCCGCCTGGGGAGTTGTTTCAGAATTATTAACTGTCTGTCTTTAAATGTTATCGTTTTATCTCTTGCCTTCAGAACTACTTCTTCCCTAAGGGCCTTCTTAGAAAGCCTAACATGAACCTCTGTCGGGAGCCCCTGTCTCCTAGCATAACTCGTATGTACGCGGAAGACATCATCTATATCGAGATGTTTTCTTTACCTATATCCAGGATACAAGCCAAAATGTCTGCCACTATGTCTCTTAGGGGTTCCCCCCGCTCTTCCATGACGTTCTGTATCCTTAGGTAAAAAGCTGACCTTTCCATCTCGAGAAAGATAATCTCTTCCTCCAGAGCTCTGTTCGCCAAAAACTGCTCGCTCTCATTCCCTTCCAGTCTCTCTTCACATCACCCCACTCTTTTCTCTACCTCTT
This sequence comes from Ptyas mucosa, assembly GCA_012654045.1. Lineage (NCBI taxonomy): Eukaryota > Metazoa > Chordata > Lepidosauria > Squamata > Colubridae > Ptyas > Ptyas mucosa. The sequence goes on along the minus strand of WNWU01012968.1, from coordinate 79,966 downwards.
GTACCTTACTTTCCTGCTGCATCATCGCCCCCTGAACACTCTCCAGTCTCTCGTTCAGCGTTTTAATGTCATTTCTAACAGCTCCCAGTTCCCCCTTGAGGTCTGATGTCAAATCTTCTAAGTTCTTAGAGATAGCTTCCTGGTTCCTTGTCATCACCTCGTACATTGCCTGCAACATGCCCTGAAGGCTTGATAACGTAGGGGGTTTCCGTCTTCAGCCAAGCAATGTAGGCTGGTGACCCCCAGGGGGAGGGCCTTCTCTGTGGGAGCTCCTACCCTCTGGAATCAGCTTCCCCCTGAGATAAGAAAAATCCATGACCTCTGTGCCTTCCGCCGGGCCCTTAAAACATTTTTCTTCCAACAAGCCGGGCTGGCCTAAGCGAAGCCTTTTAAATGATTTTAAAGTGGGGTGTTTTTAAATTTCTGGGCCAAATTTAGATATTCTTTTTAATTGGTTTTTAATTGTTTATATTATGTGTTTTTACTTGGCTGTACACCGCCCTGAGTCCCCAGGGAGAAGGGCGGTATAGAAATCTAAAAATAAATAAATAAATAAATAAATAAAAGAAAAAGTGGGGCAGGGAATGGGCTCCCAGAGGAGGAGGGGATCCAGTCTCACCCATTGTGAAGTGTGCTAGCTTTCGCTGTGCTGTGCAAGGCACTGCGAGAGCAGCAGGTAGGCATGGAGGGGGTATTGGGTCTTCCCCCTGCCCCACGCCAAAGGAAAGACAGCCAGGCTTCTCCTTCCCTCCTTCCCTCCTACCCTTCCCCCTTCCCCCTTCCCCCTGCTCCCTTCCACTCAATCCTACTTTGGGACAGAGGAACATGTTGGGGCGACTGAAGATAAGGGCGACGGCTGGGAAGGGCGGGGTTTATCATGGGCTGGATAGATTGAATTGGCGGGCCGTATCTGTCCCACAGGCCGTAGTTTGAGGATGCCTGATTTATAGTAATTATTTTCTTTAACAGTTATACATCTTGCTGTCCGGTGAATCCCTAAGTATTTCACTTTCTTAGTAATCTGAATATCTATTCTCTTCATTAACTCTTTTTTTCTGCACGTCTGTAAGATTTTTAACTAATATCTTAGTTTACTCTTTATTTATTTTCAATCCTGCCACTTCGCCATATTCCTATATTTTTTTAATTAATTTAGGCCCTGTTTCTTGTGAATCTTCCAGAATGAAGACTAAATCGTCTGCAAATGCCTGTAGTTTATATTTTTCCTTTTTTATTTCCATACCTTTTATCTCTGCGTCTTGTCTAATATTTCTGTTTAATACTTCCAGTGTAAATATGAATAATAGAGAAGACAAGGGGCATCCTTGTCTTGTACCTTTTTAATGTTAACCTTCTCTGTCATATCTTCATTTACCATCACCTTTGCTGTTTGTTTATATCGCCTTAATCATGTTAATAAATCTCTCCCCAAAATCCATATCTTTTAATTGTGCTAGCATAAACTGCCAGTTCACATTGTCAAATGCTTTTTGTGCATCTAGAAAAATCACTGCCATTTGCTTCCCTGGATGTGCTTCGTAGTACTCCAGTGTATTTAAAATTATTCTCATATTATCTTTAATTTGTCTCTTAGGTAAAAATCCATTTTGATCTGAATGTATAAATTGATTTAAGAACCTGCAGGAAGTTAGCACCCACCCCTTTCCTAGAAGAATGAAATACTTTAGGAAATATTAAAAAGGCAGAATATTATGTTTCCCTGTATGAGAAATGGAGAAGCATGTTTTAGAGACAAAGCACCTCCCACCTTCCTGCCTCCCCCCCTTTTGTCAATGGGCCAGAGGCAGAAACCCAATCCTTTGTCAAAGGACCATCATCTGCAACACAATGGGACCCATCTAGCAACAGAAACTAACACAATGGGACCCATCTAGCAA
>WNWU01012968.1:52406-71724 GCA_012654045.1 Ptyas mucosa | reverse complement strand
TCCTCTCTTATGTCCTCACTACCAAGTTATATAATCAGGTTATATCAGGTAAAACATGGCGTTTAAAATGGTGTTACTCAGGTTATGCTTTTTACAGGAATAATTCTTATTTCTCTCATTCCCCCCTTTTCCTTTTCATCAATTTTATTCCTGTAAATTCCAGGTGTCTTGCAACATTATAGAAACTTCCCGTTAGCAAATCCCAAATTCCTTTAAAAGCAGTGTCTTCAGTTATATGTGTTACATATGTAGTATGTAGTGATATCATGCACTTCTTGCAGTTTTGACTTGAGACTCAAGAAATTGTAATTTATTGGATATATCAACACATACTTGGAATTCATCATATCCATGTCTCATTCTTAATAACATAGCCATCTGATTTTGTAATAGAGCTTTTCTCATTTCACCTATTTCATCAGCCAGTGCAGCAATATCAAATGATGTTTCATATATACTCTTTGCTAAAGCACAGGCTAGATGTCCAAGACATCCATGGGAACATTCCCAAAGGCCCTGCTTATACTCCCTATAATATCACTACTGCATCATTACATCCAGCATCAAATGCTCCATGTAATGTAGCTCTCTTACCCCTATAGACTCCTCTATATGCTCCAGTCCCCATATGGGCATATGATACTATTGGTGTTGTGTGTCATTTAATAGGTTCTTACAGGAGCATAAATAATTAGATGTAGTCCCTTCTCCTCAGGACTAGGTGCTTCCACATGTTCATGTCCATGCACATGTGACTCATCAATTGCTTCCAACGTACCATCATGTGTAGCTACTTTTGTAGCAACCTTATTAGGAACACGGTTACTATGATAACAACTCCCCAGGAACGGGCATTCCCACAAAACATGTTTTCAATATATCAGAGACAGTAGTCTCTTCTCTTATACAAAAGGATGAACTGTTGAGGGCTACCTTCATTAAATCCAGAAATAAATTGCCATCCTTCTTCTTCGATTCTCCAATACTTCTAGTATATGTTATTGGTGCCTTAAGATAGCCAACAGTGCATCACCCCATATAAAAGATAATTGGGTCAATGCAATATTTATTGCACATAAACACATCAGTTTGGAGGGAGCTTCAATTCCAGATATGGGAAATGTAACCCCTCTCTCGTAATCCTAAACTCCTATAAGAAGGGGTATAATTACCATATCGCTCAGTGCATTGACTGTATAAGAACTCCATTTTGTTTCAGAGATCTTTGTACTGGGAAACTATTTCTTTTTTTTTTATTGAAAAAGTTTTACAACAATTATTATCACCCTCCATCCCCCCTCCCTTCCCCCCCTCCCTAAACCCCCCCTCCACCCACCCACCCCGACTTCCCAGAGCAAAATACAGAGTATTGCATATAACAATCACAAACTAAATTAACCTAACTTCAACTATATTAACAGATCCCCCATAGAACCATAACTCCGCTACAGATAATATACATCTAAAGTTTACATTCATCCATAAGCTATTTGGTATTTCTTTGTCTGGTATTTATTCTGAATATATTCAATCCATTTTCTCCACTCCAATATATATCTTTCTTGAGTAATGTCCTTCAGATAAGCTGAAATCTTCACCATTTCTGCCAAGTTCGTTACTTTCAGTATCCACTCATCAATAGTAGGCAAAAAGTCCTTCTTCCAATATTGCGCCACCAGCAATCTAGCAGCCGATATTAGGTTTAAGATCAATTTAGTCTCTATTGTAGTACAACCTGTTGTAATGCCCAACAAAAACAATTGTGGAGTAAATTTCAACCTTTTTTTTAAGACATTCTGCATCACCCACCAAATTTTTATCCAAAAGGCTTTAATTTTCTTACAGGTCCACCAAATATGAAAATAAGTAGCATCATCACAGTCACATCTCCAACATTTAGCTTGCACATTTGGATACATACATGATAATTTTTTAGGCTCTAAATGCCATCTATAAAACATTTTATAAAAATTTTCCCTCAAGTTTTGTGCTTGTGTAAATTTAACATTTCTAACCCAGATCTTTTCCCAAGTTTCTAACTTTATCGGTTCTTGAAAATTTTGTGCCCATTTTATCATACAGTCTTTTACCAATTCAGTTTCTGAATCTATTTCCAATAAAACATTATATAACCTTTTAATATGCTTTTGACTTTGAGCTCTAATCTGTTTTACCAAGTTTTCCTCATTTTGCATTAGACCAACTTTTTGATCTTCCCTCCATCTAGCTTGGAGCTGACCATATTGAAACCAAGTATAAATTATACCTTCTTCTTTCAATACATTTAAGGATTTCAACTGCAATTTACCCCTTTCCATAAAAAGGAGCTCTTTATAAGTAACCACCTCCTGTTTCTGCTCTATACTTATATTTTCTATTGCATGTCTAGGATTTGCCCAAATTGGGATTCTATAATTTAATTTATATTGATACTTTTTCCATACCCTCAGCAAGGCATTTCTAAGTATATGACCTTTAAAGGCCTTATCCACCTTTTTTTCATATAACAAATAAGCATGCCATCCATATAACAAATCATAACCTTCTATATTTAAAGTTCTCTCTTCAGTTAAATTGAACCAATCACTAATTAGTGTTAAAACAGCTGCTTCATAATACAATCTTAAGTTTGGCATCTTAAGACCTCCTCTCTCACATACATCCTGTATAATTTTCATTTTTATTCTTGGCTTTTTCCCATCCCAAATAAACGTATTAACCCCTTTTTGCCAGTCCATCAAATTTCCATCTTTCTTAAGCACTGGTATCATTTGAAACAAAAATAAAAACCTAGGTAATACATTAATCTTTATTGCTGCTATCCTACCCAGTAAAAATAACTGTAGCTTTTTCCAAGTTTCCATTTCTCTCTGAATTTTTTGCCAAAGCACCTCATAATTATTTTTGAAAAGTTTCGTATTTGAAGCTGCAATATGAATTCCAAGATATTTAACTTTTTTGACTATTTCAAACCCCGTTATTCTTCCTAATTCTTCACATTGAGATACAGACATATTTTTAGTTATCACCTTTGTTTTATGCTGATTTACCTTAAAGCCAGATACTTTACCATATTGAGACAAAATATCCAACATAGATGTGATTGATTCAATCAGTTGAGATAAAGTAACAACCAAGTCATCTGCAAACGCCCTTAGTCTATAATCTTGCTGTCTAATTACAATTCCCTTTAACTTATTCGAATCACGTATCCTATTCAACAAGACTTCTAGAGTCAAAATAAACAACAATGGAGACAGGGGACAACCCTGTCTTGGTCCTTTCTCAATTTTAAAAGACTTTGTTAAACCTCCATTAATTACTATTTGTGCCGTTTGTTCCTGATATATTGCCCTAATTGATTGTATAAAATGATCTCCGAAATGCATTTTTTCTATTATCTTAAACAAAAACTGCCAATTCAATCGATCAAATGCCTTCTCTGCATCCAAGAACACAAATGCTGCAGGGACTTGGTTGTTTTTTTCCAAATATTCCAATAAATTTACAACTTGCCTAACATTGTATTTCATATGTCTCCCTTGTATAAACCCTGACTGATCATTATGAATTAATTGTTGCATAACTGGCATTAATCTATTTGCTAATATCTTCGCAAAAATTTTATAATCAGTATTCAAAAGTGATATTGGCCTAAAGTTTTCTGGTTTAACACAATTTTGATCTTCTTTTGGAATCAATGACACAAAAGCTGTTCTCCAAGATGGCGGAACTCCCCCCCCCCAATTGAATTTTACTAAATAAAATTCTGAGCGGTTCTACCATTTCTTCTTGTAAATTCTTATAATAAACAGCTGTTAATCCATCTGTCCCCAGAGTTTTACCTAATTTTAACTGTTTAATAGCTGCAACAATCTCCTCAGAAGTTATTGAGCAATTCAACCCTTCTCTCTGTTCCACTGTTAAATCAGGGATATTCTTGTCTTTTAAGTACTTATCGATATCTATACCTTGAATTGGATCCCCTGAATATAACTTTGAATAAAATTCTAAAAAAGCATTTTTAATCATATTCTGTTGATATACTTCCTTACCTCTAAATTCAATCTTTTCAATAACTCTTGATCTTTGTTTTTTTCTCAAAGTATAGGCCAACCATCTACCCGGTTTATTAGCATTGCAAAATGTGTTATATTTAGCATATTGTAAACTAGTCACCACTTGGTCAGCCATAAGCATATTAAATTGCTGTCGCAATATATTAATTGTCTCCCTAAGTTTCTTGACTCCTGGAGTAGCCACAAGTAATTGTTCTTTCTTTTTAATTTCCTCCTTTATCTCTTTCCGTTTCTGTTGTTGTTTCACTCTATATTTATTATTCATATGTATTAAAGCTCCCCTCATGTAAGCCTTACTTGCATCCCATACCATCTCCATAGATGTACCTTTATACATATTAATAGCAAAAAATTCTTTCATTTGTTTTTTAAGTTCATTCACATTTTCTTCGTATCTAAATAAATTTTCATTTAACCTCCAAGACCTCCTTTCTCCCCTTTCCTGTTCTAATTCCACCCAAACTGGACTATGATCCGTTAAGGTTCTTGGACATATCTTCACCTTCTTCACCCTAGAAAGGAAATCATTTGTAGTTAATATAAAATCAATTCTAGAAAAAGATTGATGTCTGTCAGGAAAAAAAAGTAAAATCTGCATCATCCGCATTCCGTACTCTCCAAATACTGTAACGAGGCCATTTTTCTTTTTAGTTGTTGATGCAATAAAATGAGAACCTAATCTTGAATTTATCAAATATTTTTGGTCTAAAGTTCTAATATGCGTTTCTTGCAAGCAAATAACGTCATTCTTAAATTGTTTCAAATAGTGAAATATCTTTTTTCTTTTTTGTGGTGAGTTTAAGCTGTTAACATTCCAAGATAAAAATTTAGTTGCCATCTTTGGCCCCTCGAAGCCTAGTGAGCATACCCTGAAGATCTTTTTCAATCTTACTCTTAGGCCTTGCTCCTCCCATTGCTTCTGTTTTTTGAACCACTTGGGCTGCCGCTTGGGACTGTTGCTCCTTCAGTTTTTCTTGAAGTCTATAAGTTGCTCGTGTCACTCGCTGCTCTCCTGGATCCTCCAATTGCTTAGGTGGACCTGGTTGCCCAATTTGGATTAAATCCTCCTCCAAACCAATTCCTCCAGCTGCAACTTCTGCATAAGTTTGAACCTGCTTTCCTTCTGTCCCTTGTTGGGAGGTCTCCTTCTTTTTTTCCTTTCTACCTTCTCCAGATGAGGGTGGGTATCCAGCCTTTAAAACATTAACATAAAAGTCCTTTGCCTTCCAAGGTGAGTTTAAATGATATTTCTCACCTCCATAATTCACTGTTAAACCAATTGGAACATCCCATCTGTATTGAATTTGTCGATTTCTCAACTCATTGACCAAAAATCCAAAGTCTTTTCTATCTCTTAACATCTTGGAAGGAATTTCTTTCAAAACAATTATTTCTTTTCCATCTGCTTGAAGCTTATTTTTGTATGAGGCTTGTAAAATATCATTTCTAATCCTCCTGGATGTGAAGTAAATCACCACATCTCTTGGCAACTGTTTTTGTCTTGCCACCCAGGAGTTAACCCTGTAGATTTTGTCAATCTGAATTGCAATATGTTCTGGCCTTTCTTCAATTATCACTGATAGGGCTTCAGCACAGATATCTCTTAAGTTTTCTCGACTATTTTCTTTCAGGCCTCTCAGCCTCAAAGCAAATTCCATTGATCTGTATTGCATCATAATTAGCTCTTCATCCACCCTTTCTGTTTTGGCCCCAATCTCTCCAACTTTATTTTCCAAATTCAAATTAGCCTCATTGAGTTCTTCTACTCTATCCTCCAATTCAACAATGGATTTTGACAATCCTGAAACAGCTGCAATAATATCTTCTCTTATTTCATCATGTTTTTGTTCCACAACATCTTTAATTGCTTTTATTTCTTCTGCAAATTCTTTAAATTTTCCATCTATGATTGTTGTTTGATCATTCATGGCTGCAGTTTGACTAAGCATAGCTTCCCTTATGAACTCCTTAAGATCTTTCAAGGAGGTCTCCTGACTCTGTGTTTCCACCAGATGTTGTACTTTCTGTATCAGCACTGGAGAACCTCCTCCACCCTTGGGAGCCACTGTTTTAACTTGTTTAGCAGCCATCTTTAATCAGCAAAAGAAAAGGAAAAAAAATTCTTTTCTTATTCTTCTAAACTTGCCAAAACCTCTTTGCACAATACTTCCAATAATTTGCAATTTGTCAAATAAAATAGTCCCTCTTCTATTTTCAACAAGTTCACAATCCGGCAGCTGTATCTTTAAAAGCGCAATTCACAAAAGGCACTTTCATTTCCTACTTTCACTTTCACAGCCAATTCAAAAGTGCCATCTTTAAGCCTCCATTCAAAAAGTTTCCATTCACAACAAAGTAACCTCGGAGCTAGGTATAGATACTTGCAAATAATTGTCCCTCTGCTTCCGCTCCGTCTGCTACTGTAATCAATTGGTTCTCTTTTGAAGGCAGAGTTGGTCGCGACGTCTGGCTCTGTGCAAACAGAGTCGTCCCGGACTTGGAGCTTCAGCGGGCGAAGAGGGGGGCTCTCACCCTCCAAGCCCCTGGAATTAATCCAGGAACTTTCGGGGAGCTCTACCCATGCCCACCGGCTCTCTTCACCTTCTTCTCCCAAAGGTGGGGATTAGAAGCCGTCAGACAGCCGATTAACGCTGTCAAAACGGCTTTGATGAAATCGCGGGGCTGGCGGTCTAAGAAGACAGTCCACAATGACGGCGGTGCCAACCGGAAGTCTGGAAACTATTTCATATGTATGGTTGCACCTGGGGTATTTCCCCAATGGTACACCATCACCAAGAGATGATCTAATACAAATCCCAGCTTCATCTGTAATTTCTATCAGGGTTAGTGGTGTCTGTATCAGAGAATATTGGTGCTCAAGTTCAGTATGGAAATATAGCTGCTGCCATGTTATGTGATAACTAGGCAACACAGCCAAAGTCCTCATTCCTATCTGCACCTGTAGTATAAGATCCCACAAAGTAATTACTATCACCACCGCAAACCTCATCTTCCTAGTGGACTAAGCCTCCTGTTTAGAGTATGTTTTAGATGTGTAATAGCATAAAAGCTTACCATTAGACTCCAAGTCTTCCAGCCGATCATAGGGAACTTACATCCACCGGATGTCACAGCATTAATTTACACTATTCAATAGTCTCCTTTCTTAATACAATCAATAACACAATAAAAACTCCCAACCAAATGTATAGTTCTACTGTTCAAAATTCCATTCGTCTGTAAATGGTAAAATACTCCATCCATCATCTTAGGTTTGTCGTTGAAAAGTCAGTTTAAGAGGACTTGTAGCATAAGGTTAATATAAGCAGGTTTGTTGCATCTATTCATACAATCCATCCATAAGGCAAATCCACTGGTCCTTTCACTCCGGAATAATGTATCCAACCCCATTCCATAGTTCTCACCGTCGATTCAGTGGTTAGCAACACTTGGAATGGTCCTTCCCACACTGGTTGTAATTTCTTTTCCTTTATAGACTTTATCAGGACCCAGTCTCCGCTTTTGTAGTCATGCACTTAGAAATCAAGAGGTGGAGTTTGTGTCCATAGTCCTTTAGACCTTAAACGAGAAAAACACTGGGACAGTCCCTGTATATTTTTCTAAGTAAGACATCTTTACGCTTTATTGTAGGCATTTCCATACTCCCAATATATCTCCCCACTTCGGAGGAATCACACCGCACCTCTATCACAAGTTAGCTAAACTATTTCCACAAGCTTCAGAGAAATGCAAAGCTTGATCTAATTCACTGAATCACAAGTCTATACAGACTAACTTACCGGTAACTTCCTAGCCAGACCAAAAAGTCTTTACCTTCTACCAGTAAGTAATTCTTCCCTCAAGGGAACATCCCTTAGGGTTGGATCTAGCATTTTAGAAAAATATACCCACTAGTCTTTTAACCTCTAGGTTAAAATCCTCAAAATCCATTCCCTTATCTAGGCAACACTAAGCTAAAATAACATAGTCAACTATTCACCAGGCTATTCAATATCCAGGCTATCCTAGAAATTTCCTTAACTTCTCAGCATTCAAACATACATAAAAGAGGGTGATAAAAAGAATACCCTCAAAAAGTAAATAAAATCACCTCCTAATAGAGGTACTCCGGGTCTCTACTCCAAAAAATAATTGTTTCAAACTTTTAATGTCACTCCTCTATTATATAGATTTATTTAAACACCTCAAACATTTCACAAAAAGAAATAAAATCAAAACTCAGAGCAGGACAGGAAATATATCTGCATAGCCTCCATATGCAGTCAGAAACAATGCTGCAGGGTCAAATTACCCATTCGCCACTCCTTTCTCTCAGACAAACTCAGCAAAGGAAAAAAAATGTGTAAAAGGGAAAACAAACCGCACCTCCCACCCCCTTTCCTACTTCTCTTGTTCAGAAAAAAAAGAAAGGGGAAATATAGGGAGGAAAGATACCACTCCTGTCTCCATTTAACATCGTAAATACCTCTTACTAATCCCACTTCTCCGTAGGATCTCTCTCTCATCTCTCTCTTTCTCATTCGACAGAACAACAACAACAACAACAAACCCTTGCCGCTTACTATTTCATTATACAAAAGGAGATCTCTGGGGGGTTCAGCACACAGGCACAGGTCAGGATCACCTTATCACTCCTGTGTGAGGGCTTTCCACACACACTCATACAGTATTTATACTGCAATCAGACCTTTTAGTGTACACTAACATACACACATGCTTTCTCCCTGCCAACTAGTCAACATAATTATTCCAGGGAGCTTTATTATTATTCTCAGTATTATTATTATTTTTACAAGCCAATGAGCTCTCATTACACACAGACACCTTCACACATACATACTGTACCATCTAACAACATTTGCAAACCTGGAATAAAACCTGGGAAGGTTTCATCCCTTCAGATTCCCATTTTGTTTCCATCCTTGACATCTTGTAGCTTATTCCTCAAGCAGTGGAAAACTTTAGGATGTAGTTTCTAATCAAAAACATGATTACGGGCCCTAACCACCACCTGTTTTCCACAGCTCCAAGCTCAAGCCAAGAAGTTCACTTAATTTGCCGGCTCACACATATCACTATCACAACAGAATCATATCACATCGCATTTGACCTCAGGTAGGAAGAACAATAAACCTTTCTTTCTTCACACTCATTCTTTTAGAGTTTTCTGCCTCATCCAAGAATGAGAAAGATCTGTATACCACTACAGTATTTCTACTTCTTCCACCCATAACAGCATAAAGGAAAATCATCCCTCTAGATATTTCTTATCTCTTAATAACAGGGATGGGGGGACATAGAAGGAGTTTCTGTTATGGGGTTGTGTTTGCTTTTAATCTTTATTTCTATGTGCCTCTATGAGGTGTTTCCGGTTCCTGGGTGTTCCCTTTGAAGACGCTTTATAAGTGTCGTTAGTTACTTTTACTTCGTAATAAAAGCTTATCCGAAACATGGTGTCAGAAGTGGTTCGGCCCTGAAAGTTGAGCGTTTGAAGTAAGAAATATAGCACCATGGCAGTTAATATACCACTGCCGCAACCCATGCGAGTAAGTGAGGACTCTAGTGTTATGGAATGATGGGACCAAACAACATTCCTGGTCAGTCAGAGACAGTTTTATTTGCGCAGGTACAGAACCAGTTTTGTTCTGGGATTCTGGACAAAGAAGGGCTCTAACCCAACTGCTTTTATACATTTCTAAGACAAAGGAAGTTGTAGACACAGCAGTTTTCCATATATGGTTAACAAACATTTGTTACATGCTAATTGACATTTCCTAATTATTTTCCTAGTTCATAAGTTCATCATATCTGAACATCCTCTGATGCTCAGAGTTATGGCTTCCTCAGCTGATAAGTAACTTTTGATTCCATATGGATGTTCTTGCATTTATGACAATTAAGCCTCCTTAAAAGATATATGTATGTTTCCCAGGATGTTCTTGACAGCTAGGCCCCTCAGAAGATGCATGCATATTATCCAGGATGTAATTTAGCTGACTTTGTGTAATCTACAAGCATTGTACTACAAGCAAATTTCTTTCTTATAATAATGTGAATAGAAGCACATTTCTTTCTGACAATAATTGTGAATAAAGAGGGCCCTTCAGTGTTCATATAGCTGACCCTGCATCATTCACATTACTAGCACTAATTGGGAAAATTGTAGGGCAGAGTTTGAAGATTTCTCTTTGGTAACAGGCCTAAATGATAAGCCAGCAGCAGTACAAGCTGCCACATTAAGAAGATTGATGGGTGCAGAATGTCTTCACATTTATAAGCATAGTTTAACTCTTACAGAAGAACAGAGGACTGATATTAAGGCTATTTTGGATGCTTTGGAAGCTTTTTTCAGACCGCATAAGAATGTTATATATGAAAGATATCTTTTTGGCAGCTGCACGCAGGAAGAAGGAGAGACGATAGACGCCTTTGTAACACGCTTAAAGGAAAGGGCGGCAAGTTGTGACTATGGGTCCCTGAGAGACAAACTCATCCGAGACAAAATAGTTTTGGGAGTTGCCAAGGAAAGTACATGCCGCCGTTTATTAAGGGAACATGGTTTAACCTTGCAATTAGCCATAGAAATATGTCGGACTATTGAACTTACAGATAAACGGCTGATGGCGTTGGAGCGAGATAAACAGACCAACTGTGTTAATGTAGCTTACAAGCACCAGCCAACCGTGAGGAATCGTCAGCAACAGCAGCAGTTCAAACAGAATCCTCGCAATTTGTCAGCAGATAACCACACACCATGTAAATACTGTGACAATGTGCATGCACGTGGGAAAGATCGGTGTCCAGCGTATGGTAAAATCTGTAGGGTGTGTGGGAGGCTGAACCATTTTGCTGGGGTATGTCTGGCAGCAAGGAAGTTGCATATGGTCGAGCAAACATCGGATTTAGAGGATGTATCACTGTTCACCACTGATGCGATCTATATGAAAGAATGCATTGGTGCAGTACATTCAAAAGGCAAAAAGTGGTTTGTTAATCTTAAATTTAATGATATAACTCAATCTTGTCAGTTGGACTCGGGGGCAACATGCGATGTGATGAGCCTAAAGGACAAAAGGAAATTGGCACCTGAGACACCCCTTCAGCCTAGTAGTGCCACATCGAAGTTATATTCGGGGGAATTGATGGAGTCACTAGGCTTATTTTATACAGAGTGTAACATACGTGGGGTTACTCATAAATTGGAATTTGAAATTGTGGATATAGATCAAAAGCCATTACTGTCAGGCTCAATGTGTGAGTGTTTGGGACTGATGCGATTTACCATTCCGAGGGACTTACATAATGTTGACACCTATTCCTCCAAAGCCTTGGGGAGGCCATTGATAAAGCACCAAGTCCTCCAAGTTTATAGGGAGGTGTTTGAGGGTCCTATTGCATCTGTTCCTGGAGAGGTTCATTTTCAACTTGATCCCGCTGTCTCTCCAGTACAAAGTGCCCCACGTAATGTCCCTATAGCCATTAAGTCACAGGTTAAAGCACAGTTGGATAAATATGAAGCAGAGAGACATATTGTTTCAGTAGCCGAGGCAACCGACTGGATAAGTAATATGGTGGTGATTAGGAAGTTGGAAAAGATCCAAATTTGCATCGATCCTAAGTTTTTGAATATGGCCTTGAAACGATCGCATTACCCAATGCCAACGTTAGAGGATGGTTTGCACAAGCTGCCTAAGGCACAAGTTTTTACACTTGTTGATGCCAGGGATGCCTTCCTACAGTGCAAACTGGACGAAGAGAGCAGTTATATGACCACGTTTTGGACTCCTTGGGGCAGAAAGAGGTGGCTTAAACTGCCCTTTGGTGTCTCTGTAGCACCAGAAACGTATCAAAGGAAGCAGCATGAATTATTGAGTGGCCTCAGCGGAATTGAGCCTATAGCGGATGACATTCTTGTAGTTGGGTGTGGTGACACTGATGATGAAGCGGAGCATGATCACGATGGGAAATTAATGGCACTATTGGAGCGGTGTAAGCAGGTGAAGCTGAGGCTCAGCGTAAAGAAGCTGCAGTTTAAGGTGCGAGAAGTCCGCTTTTATGGACATATTTTAACATCACAAGGGTTAAAAGCGGACCCAGACAAGATCAGAGCTATTGTGAATATGCCACCGCCTACTAATGCTAAAGCAGTGCAGAGATTCATTGGCTTTGTAACATATCTAGCAAAATTCTTGCCACACTTATCTGAGGTGTGCCAGCCATTGAGACGTCTGTTGGATAAAGACGCAGTTTGGCACTGGCTCCCTAAACATGACCAGGCAGTGCAAGAGATAAAACGCTTGGTGACTACCGCTCCAGTATTAAAATACTATGATGTCACAAAGACGGTTACTATTCAAAGCGACTCAAGTAAGAACGGTCTGGGATGCTGCTTGTTACAAGAAGGTCAGCCAGTTGCATATGCGTCCAGAGCGCTTTCGCCAGCAGAGTTAAACTATGCTCAGATTGAGAAAGAATGTTTAAGTATCGTATTCACGTGCCAGCGTTTCCATTGTTACCTTTATGGTAGAGATATAATTACAGTTGAAACTGATCACAAACCGTTAATAACTATATTCAAAAAGCCTCTTCTGTGTGCCCCTAAGCGTTTGCAAAGCATGATGCTCAGTTTACAGTATTATAATCTGGATGTCGTTTTTAAGCCAGGACGTGAAATGTACATCAGCGACACTCTGAGTAGAGCCACAGTAGATCAGACAGCTATGGGAGGAGAACATGAATACCAGACGGTTTGTTGGCTGCGACAGGAACAAACATGTTTTGCTGAAATTAACCAAGCAGATTATCTTAATGTTATGAATCAGTGGTTACAGCAGTTGAGGCAACATACGGATGCTGACGTGGCCCTACAGACACTAAAGAATATCGTGCTGAGTGGGTGGCCAGATGAGAAAGAGGCAGTTCCCCTGACTGTAAGGGAATACTGGTCCTTCAGAGATGAGATTGCTGTACAAGATGGCATTCTGTATAAGGGTCCAAGAGTTATAGTGCCAAAGTGATTGAGACCAGAGATGTTATTGCGCATCCATTCAAGCCATATTGGTGGGGAGGCATGCTATAGACAAGCCCGTGACACATTGTACTGGCCGAATATGCGAGGCGAAATTGAGGAGCTTGTCAGTAATTGTACCATCTGTAATGAATATGCATATCGGCAACAGAAAGAAACTATGATGTCACACAAGATACCATCCCGACCCTGGCAGATCATTAGTATGGACTTGTTTAATTATGCAGGGAAAGAGCACTTGATAATAGTGGACCACTATTCTGACTTTTGAGAGATTGACCTCCTTCCAGACCTTTCAGCTGAGACCACCATTAAGAGATGTAAGTCTCAGTTTGCATGTTACGGGCAACCAAATATAGTTATTACAGATAATGGTCCTCAATTTGCAAGTCTGCAATTCAAGAAATTTGCTGCTGAATGGGAGTTTGATCATATTACTTCATCGCCATGTCATCCGCAAGCGAATGGAAAAGCCGAATCAGCTGTAAAGATTGCTAAGAACTTATGTAGGAAAGCATTTGGCGAAAGTAGCGATCCGTGGAAGGCTATTTTACATTGGAGGAATACGCCAACCGAAGGTATGGACAGTAGCCCAGCACAAAGATTAATGTCACGGAGATTAAAGACGTCCTTACCCGTGGCAAATACGTTGCTTGAGCCCGTGGTGATACATGGGGTCCCGGAAAGGCTACGACAGAAGAGGCAAGTGGCGAAGGCCAAATATGATAGATCTGCAAGAGACCTGCCAGAGCTAAGGGTGGGAGAGCAAATTCGGATGAGACCACTGCCTGGAGTTCGGACTGGTCGTTGGGAAAGGGGTACCTGTTTACAACAAGTAGCACCTCGCTCCTATTTGGTGGAGGTTGGAGGAACCCGATATTGGCGGAACCGTGTGGACTTGCGTGTGGCTGAGCAACCAGACTCCTCACATTCAGTGGGTGGGTCAGAGCCAGTTGCTAAGCCAAACCTACTTAAGAATAATAACGAATGCTCGTCGGACATTGATGACAGTCCTGAGCTAGTTGGTGTGTCTGGTGATAGTCAAACATCCGAGTCTTCAGAAAATGGCGAGCAAAGAGATCTGGCTGGCGTGAGAGAGCGAAGAGATCTGGCCTGCGTGAGAGAGCCAGGCGTGAGAGAACCAGTCATTACTAGGAGTGGTAGATGTTCATGTTGTGGCTCCGACCCCCAAGCCCCTCTTATCGGAGGAAGAAGGCTCCGAACATGAAAGAGAGGAGCCGGCCAGGCCTCCCTCTCCAGGACCCTCCTCTCTGGCAATGCCTCAGGTGTCGGCCGAAGGAGAAGAGATTGGCCAGGAGCCAGGTGTCTCCGATCAGTCGGATAGCGACGAGAGAGATAAGTTGTGGCTGGATCCACGCCAGCGTCGGCGAGACAAACGTACGCAGCAGAAGAGGAGGCGTGCCAGAGATTAAGCTGAGTCACTGGACCACACCCCACAGGCTATATAAGGGAGTGTGGTGGCCATTCAAACTCTGTGACGGACAAAGCTAAACTTCTGGCGAGTCACTTTGCACTTCTGGAAAAACAACGCCTAATCTGCTGTGGGTTTATTTTACTGGACTGATTCAAACTGTTTGTATTTTTGTGTTATCTGGTGGAGGAACAACCCCTCCTTCTTGGAGTAAAAGCTCTTGGCATGCAGCTACTGCGTTGCTGCCAAGTTTCTGATAACTAACAATTGGGTGTTTGAAAAAGTTATTTAACCGTCGGCTGGCTGTGTGTGTGCGTGTGAGAGACGGGGACAGAACAGTTCACGCCCCCCTGATAGACTCAATTTGTAGAAAGGGTTGCTGTTATTAGAAAAGGGGAGATGTTATGGGGTTGTGTTTGCTTTTCACCTTTATTTCTATGTGCCTCTATGAGGTGTTTCCGGTTCCTGGGTGTTCCCTTTGAAGACGCTTTATAAGCATCGTTAGTTACTTTTACTTCGTAATAAAAGCTTATCCGAAACAGTTTCCTTATGTTTCCCTCCTTAAATTTCTCAGGATCCTTAACAAATATCCCATGCCGGGGCCCCATAGTTACTTATCTATTTATAGCTAAAGCCGATACTTCCCTCCTTGAACTCCTCTTCCCTTAAAAAATCCACTCAACACGCTTAGCCTCTGGCCACTCCAGTCGCCCAGAAAAATGGAACTGCAGAGGAAAGCTCAGGTTAGCATGTTCAATGTGAGTACTAATCAGGTCTAATGCATCTCAACATCCACACAGCACCAGGCATTCAAGGAGTCAGAACACCCCAGCGAGGCATACCATAAGTACCTGTTCTGTCCCCTCCCTGCTTCAGGAGCCCAGACAAGCACACACACAAACAGAAGTGTACAAAAGTCGTTTATTCACCATTCATAAACAACAAGCTGGCAGCGAGCCCGGGAGAGATAAAGACAGCTGTTATTTTGAGTTGCCACGGCCAGTCCCTGATAAGGCTCTCCGGCATGTCCAAAAACAAACAGTCTTAAGGTTAGCAAACACTTATCTGATGCAGTACTTCAGGAAACAAGCAGCCAAGTTAATAATTTGTTCGTCACAAAAGCCAACAAGGTAAGGTCAGCTCCTTTTATACCTTGTGGGGCGTTGGCTTTGTGACTCATCACCTCGTGCTCGGCCCCACCCACTCCTTTGCTGAGCCCGTCTCTCTGATCGTCGCCACCTGGGATTAATCCACTCCCTCTCCTCATTAACGTCTGACTCAGAGGAGCTTTCCTCCTCAGGGCTTTCAGCTGGGGCCTGGGGTGGTGCCAAACCAGACGGGCCAGGAGAGGGGGGCCTTGCCTCCTCCTCCTCTTCACTTTCGGAGGGTTCTTCCTCCGAAGGTCCGGGCTCGGGAGCCGAAGACACAACAGTACCCCATACTTATACTCACTCTGGGTCAGTGCACTGTATTCCTGGTCCCACACGGCTCAGACTTCCCTGCTCAGTTGTTCATGTCTCTGTCACATCAGGTTAAAGAAGAGCAATGCCCTCTGGAAAAGAACCACCCAGTCCGGAACGCTAAAATCAGCATGGGTACCCACCGGCCCTTAGGTAAAAATTCCACTCCAGAAGGACGTCTTCAAGTCCCATTCGGGCGCCAATTGTTAAATGCAGAAAAACAGCATTTATATATTACTGTATAATAAGTGACACAGAGAACATGAACAAGAAAAAACAGCAGATTTATTATGAACTTTTGCAAAAGGATTCTCTCCCAGAAGAGAGAGAATACTGACCATTTCGATAACATGGTTTATATACAGTTTTCAGGATACAGAAGCCCGATACAAACGGATACAAATGGTCCACCAGGGAATTGGTTTCAAGTCTTATATAACATATTTGGCTCATGTTCCGCCCTGGATATTCCCCTCCAACAATACCCTTCGAAAATACCCTACACAGATGTTTCCATGCTAAATGGTATCATTATTTGTAGGCTTTTCCTCTTCTGGAATGGGCAGGCCCTAAACAGGCCCATTTCGGAATTTTACCAGAACATTTATTTCCTTAAAAATATGCATCATATATCCTGCAAAACAAGCGTCACAGGAACAACACAGTTTCCTCTCTTATGTCCTCACTACCAAGTTATATAATCAGGTTATATCAAGTAAAACATGGCGTTTAAAATGGCGTTACTCAGGTTATGCTTTTTACAGGAATAATTCTTATTTCTCTCAACAGAGAAAGGGACAAACAAACAAAACAAACAAAAACCCCAACATTCCTATTTATAAATTTCCCTTTTCTTTTAAGTACCTTTATTTAGACAAATTTGTCTTCCTGTGTCATCCCTCAGCAAAGCCCATTTCTTGCATACTTTTCTTGCTCCCAAGCCTTGAGCAAATCTCCTAGGGGACTCCTAATTGTCACCTTTGAACTGGCACTTCCCATGTTCCCTCTCAGATGTGGGGCTCAGTTTGGCTCAGTCAGGCACAAACAAAAAGGAAAAAAACTTCAGCCCACAGTTTTTGGACAAAAAGGGGTCCACAGGGGACTCCGGTTCCCTTACGGAGTACTGGCACCCCCTTTCTAGGGAACTATCAGCCCACGGTTTTCAGACCCCTTTATGGATCTGGGAGGACCTTCTGCCCCCTTTCTATACAGTAGGTACTGGCACCTCCAGAACTAGGCTTTGCTTTTGGGCTTTCACAGGACAAAAACAACAACAATTTTCCCCCTTCCCACCCTTCAATCACAGCCCACACAGTTTTCCCTCTTATATACAGAAGGTCCCACACTCTGATGGCCCCCCCTTGCTTTCTCTGTTCTGTTGGTCACGGCTCGGAGGAGCTAGCAACAGGCAGGGGTGCGGCTAGAGGCCAAACAGAGAAATGAGATCCAGCTGCTGTCCAAGGGTGAAGACACACACACACACACACACACACACACACACAGGCATAAACACATTTCCCATGCTTTTCTGGACTATAACATTTAAAATTTAGAGGTACTCACCTTCTTTCCAAGCAGCCTTTGAGCTCAAAACTCAAAACCCCTTTAAAACCTTTGTTCCAAATGGCCAAGGTCCAGGAAAACCTACCCACAGACTCAATGGGTCTACTGCTGGCAAGGGAAGCTTACCTGGGCCCAGTCTATTGGTTAGGTTAGCTTGGACTCCTATCTGGGGTGCCAAATTGTTGGAAGAAATATCCTTCTGGGTTCAGTTCCAAGTGGGGAGAAAGACACTGGAAACATGGTGGCTGCTTGGAAAGATGGTTTTAATAGTGGACAGGATTACATGCCTTGAAGGCTTGGGAAGTGGAATGCAAGGTGCATGCCAAGCTGTTTATGTTTCTGGAGTTGCGTACTGCAAGCCCTGGCACTCCCACCAGTGAGACTGCTAGTACCACATATTCCATTTTGGATAGCAGCACAGTTCACGAGTCACAGTCTGATGTCAGGGACTGGAGATCTCTCCTCTGCCATCTCTGAAGTGAGGGCATGAGAATGGTCAGCTGCCCTAGGGTGTATGGTCCCCCAGTGGAGTTTGTCGGAAGAGAAGTTTTATGTGGCTGTAGGTAAAAGGGATGGTTTCAGTGTGGTTGCAGACCAGCTCAGTATTGTAGAGGTTCTGGTATATAGGGGCTGAGCAACCTGTCATTTTAAAGATTGCTGCTGCGCTGGTGACAGTTGCCATGTGCACGATGTACATGCTCTCATCTTTGATGCTAGTGCTGGTTCCCCAGTCAAAGATAGTGGAATACGTGGCTGTGAGTTGGAAGATCCTGAGCTTGGTGTGATTTTGTATGGTTTGTGGTCCTGAGGCTACCCCCATAAGGCATGTGGTCAAAATGTCCTTTACAGACTGGCCCCCTGCTAGACAGAAATCCATTGTATTTAGGATTTCTCATGCTAGGTATTCCCGGATGTTTCCCTTGTCAGGGAGTAGGTTGGGTTCTAGAAAACCTCCAGCATAAACTATAGCCGCAAATATGAAATAAATTTTAACCGTGTTCTTCCACCTGCCCCTTACAATCCCTCCCATCATCTCTTGCAGTGTCGAAAAGAGTCTCTAGCATCCACTCTTCTATTTTGGGGTTCTTCCTCAGCCACAAAGGTGGGACTTTCGCTGTTGATTTTGGCTCGATGCTGTTGTTGAGGACGGCTGGTTTAATGTGTGTCTGATGAATCCGAATGTCTCTTTCTACAATCCTGATGGCTGTTTGGGTGGTTAGTAGAACTTGAAAAGGTCCCTTCCACTTAGGCTGCAGTGGTGATCTCCAGGTGAATGACCTTATCCAGATCCAATCTCTGGGCTCCAAGGGGTGAAGGGCTTCTTCCAGCAGCAGTGTCTGGGTCAAAGTATTGTATTGCCACAGGTTGTGGAGCATCTGTGTAGGGCTGCAAGCTATGAGGATAGGCCCACATCCCCCCTTCCAGGCTCACTGAATGTGGGTCTAAGCCCTTTAGGGTGTCAGGTGTGGTGGCCAAAAAGGAGTTCAAATAAGGAGATGCTCAGGTCCCATTGGGGTCTGGTTCTTAGGTGGAATAGGGCTATAGGGAAGGGCTTTGGGGCTATGACAGGCAGTTTTTTTGGCAGAGCTTGCCCAGTAGGGTCTTGAGCTCTCTGTTCTCACATTCCACACCCCACACCCCCAGACAAGGACAGGTGCCAGGGAGCATGAAGATTTTGGGTGATCCCAAGGGCCTGTAGTATGTGGGTGATGAAATGTGTCCCATGATCCATGCC
>WNWU01012968.1:0-47406 GCA_012654045.1 Ptyas mucosa | reverse complement strand
GTGCAGTTACTCTGCTGGTTGGTAAAACAACATCAATATCCTTAACATGGGTTATGGGCCCAGAGCCAACCATAACTAACAAGGATTGGTAAAAGCTAAACTGAGAGTTAATGTGAATAGTACAAACTGTGTTTGTGATAAACAATCCAAGTGAAGATGGCTCTAGAACAGGCAGCAAATTTTTCCATGATAACCCGGCTGGATGGAACAAACTATGTATCCTGGTCTACAAAATGTAGTCTACTTCTGCGTAGAGAAGGACTTTGGGACATAGTTAATAATCCACCGGATGTAACAGCATGGAATCCTGATGATGACGAAGATGTAAAGAAGATAACCAAGTTTAACAGTGACAATGAACGAGCTTTTTGCATTATTGGACTAACACTGGGTGACCAGCAGCTTGTCCATATTCGTGGCGAAGAGTCTGCTGCTAGGTGTTGGACCAAGTTGAAGAGACTATATGTTCAAGACACTGTGGGTGCTCATATTTATCTCACACGAAGATTGTTTAAACAACATCTTCTTAAGGGTGGAGATATGATGGCTCATTTGGAATCCATGACCAGAATTTTCCAGGAGCTACATGAAAAGGAACTGATTTTCTCGGAACTACAACAAGTTTATATAATTCTTTCTTCATTAGACGATAGTTATGATGACTATGTTTCTTCGTTAGAGGTTTTGTCCAGAGATGACCTGACATTGGCTGGCATAACCGGTAGGTTATTGGAAGAATCCAAAAGAAGACAAGAAAGGGATCAGTTGAGAGTGCAACAACCAAAAGAAGGAAAAATGTACTCAACTGTCTATGTTGTAAAACGTTGTTTTGCTTGTGGGGCTAAAGGGCATATAGCTAAGTATTGTAAAAATAAGAAAATGCCTGTTAGGGACAATATTAGACCCAAGAAGGGTTGTAATTTAGCTATATCAAATTCAACTACTGATGTTAACCAGGATTGCTGGGTTGTTGACAGTGGTGCTTCTCAATCTATTTCTAGAAACAGAAAATTTTTTGTTAAAATGGAGAAGAGTAACCAGCATGTAAAACTTGCAAATGGTTGGAAAGTTAAGGCAGCAGGAGAGGGTGTTGCTCGTTGGTCATTTAGTAATGATCCATTGCCTATGTTATATATTCCTGGGTTAAAATTTAATTTATTATCTGTTAAATCATTACTGAAATTTGGGTTTACAGTAACATTCAAAAATGATAAGTGTTTTATTGAGAAAGATGGCAAAGTTGTTACTGCAAGTTTAGAAAATGATTTATTTGTTTTACGAGATAACCCAGTATTGATGGCTAAGTCTAAGTCTGTTTATAATAATGTTAAACCACATGATGAATGTATTCATCTGTTACACCGGAGGCTTGGGCATTTAAACTTCAGAACGTTAAAACAAACAGTACAATTATCTGAAGGAATAAAACTACAAGCATGTAGTAAATATCTAAATTGCAATGCCTGTAGTCAACAGAAGAGTAGGATAACACCAGCAAACCGTGTTAATGGTTTTAAAACTACAAACCCATTAGAAGTAGTGTTTATAGACTTAATTGGACCCAAGAAACCTAGCATTGGCGGTGCCTGCTATATTCTAAGCATGGTTGACCATTATTCAAGGTACGGATTTTGTTATCTTATGAAAACAAAAAGTGAAACATTCCAGCATCTTACCAATTGGATACGTTTTGTGGAAAGGAAACAGAAATTCAAGGTTAAATGCTTAGTTACTGATAATGGTACGGAATTTACCAACCAAAAGTTGGAAAAGTTTTTGCAGGATGCAGGGATCCAGCATAAGCGGTCTGCTCCGTACAGACCACAGCATAATTCGTATATCGAACGAAGAGGTCAAACATTACAGGCCATGATTAGAACTATGTTAGCAGATTCTGGTTTACCTAATAATTTATGGGGTGAAGCTGCAATGTGTGCTAACCATGTGTTAAACAACGTGGTTCATTCCTCTACAGGTGAAATTCCATTCACCTTATGGCATGGGAGGAAACCTAATCTTAGTTATTTACACACATTTGGAGCCCCAGCTTGGGTACATATTCCATCTAGTTTAAGGAAAAAGGATCAACAAAGAGCCAGAAAAATGTTTTTCGTTGGCTATGAATCAAACCATAGATCTTTTAGATTTTGGGCACAGGGAACTACGAGTGTGTACTGTAGTGCTAATGCTAAATTTCTAGAACATGAAGGATGGGATAGACTAGAGCATGCAGACTATAGACATGATAATAATACTGTTAGTATCGAGCATCAAATTCCTGATGATATTCCTGAGGATTTAGATGATGCAAAATCCTCTATCAAGGAGGAAGAACAGGAAATAGGTTTAGAGGATGTAGGTTTAGGGGAGGAGTCAGAGGAATCATCTGCTGTAAGTCCTGTTTTACCTAGAAGATCTACTAGGGAGAGGCATCCACCTGATCGTTATAAAGCAACTGTGGTTTGCCAGATTAACATTGAGCCTTCAAGTTATGAAGATATCAAACTTTATCCTGATAAGGAGCAAAATGCTTGGAAGGAGGCAATGAGTAAGGAAATTAATTCTTTAACCAAGTTAGGTGTTTATGAAACTGTGAAATTGCCACCTGGTGAAAAATTAATAGGTTGTAGATGGGTTTACAAAGTTAAGAAAAACATAGATGGTACAGTAACCCATAAAGCTCGCCTTGTAGCTCAAGGTTTTTCTCAGACTGAACAAGATTTCGATGAAGTTTTTGCTCCTAGTTTACGTGCTAGTACTTTAAGAACAATGCTAGTATGGGCGGCTAAGCATAAATATAGTATTAACCATATAGATGTAGAAACAGCATATTTACATGCTCCATTAAGACACACCATCTATATGAAGAAGCCTTTAGGAGTCGAAACACAAAACCACACTGATTGTTGGAGGTTACATAAAAGCCTTTATGGTTTGCGACAATCAGGGTTTGAGTGGAACCAATGTATTGTGAAAGAGCTAAATAGGATCGGTTTTTATGAAGGTGTAGCGGATAAGTGTCTCTTTAAGAGAGAAACTAATGGTCTAGTATCGTTTTTGTTACTGTTCACAGATGATATAGCCATAATAACGAAAACTGACAAAGAAGCCATAGATATTGTTCAACAGTTACAAACCAAATTTAAGATCAGAAGTTTGGGAAATATTAGGCATTATTTAGGTCTAGATATTAATCAAACAGCTAGAGGTTATAAAATATCTCAATCTAGCAAAATAAGCCAAATGTTAAAGCGTTACGGCATGGAGCTCTGTAAGCCAGCGAAAACGCCAATGGCACAGGACTTTCAACAAGGAGAGGTCCAAAGTCCTAAATTCAGTAGGGAGATCTACCAATCTCTTATAGGTAGTTTATCTTATCTAAGCAATTGGTCAAGACCTGATATTTCGTTTGCAGTAAACCAATTAGCGAGATATAACGCAGAGCCGACTGATAGACATTGGCAAGCCGCAAAACGTATATTAAGGTATCTGAAGATGACGATGCATTATGCATTGTATCTAGAACCTAACAATGATTTAGTATTAAGTGCATATGCTGATGCCAGTTTTGCTACTGATGTGACCACTAGGAAGTCCACATCGGGTATAGCTATCATGTTAGACAATTGTTTGATTAACTGGAAATCAATTCGTCAAAAACATATTAGTCTTTCGACTATGGAGGCAGAATTTTCCTGTCTGTCACTCGTTTGCACTGATTTGATTTATTACAAACAATTAATGATGGATATTGGTTTAAAGATGGATTATCCAATTGTAATACATGAGGACAACCAAGCTGCTATAAAAATGGCAACAAATTTAGCAGTCAAAAGTAGAACTAAATATACTGACATTAGGTATCTTAATGTTCGTCAATGTATCCAAAGCAACATGGTTACGTTAGAATATTGTGTGTCGGAAGACAATATTGCTGATGCGTTTACCAAAGCGCAAGGTGCTATAAAACATAAAACATGTTGTGAAAGCTATGGATTAAGAATCTAAACTGAATATATTGACCTGTCCAAAGGGGAGAATGTTAGGATTCTATATGATGTATATAATGTTAGAACCAGTTGTCCAGGCAATATATATATACTGTAGCTTTAAGCTGTAAATGTTACGTTCTTGCTGAGTCATGCTGTAGTGGGATAATGACCAGTTGGGAGTATATTTAAACAAAGTATTGTAACCTGGTCTGTTGGGAACTGCTGCTGCTATGAACTGCTACTGCTATTGTGACTGAACTGCTATGAACTGCTATGTGCTGCTATTGTGAAGGAGTTGCTATCTGTTGATGGATCTGCTACCATCGTGGTTTGTTAACCAGAGTGAGTTGTTTGGACTGATTTACTGGACTGATTTATTGGTGAAGACTTGGGATTTGTTTATGACTACGCTACTGCTTTTTCCTACGATAAAGTACACTTTTGCTAAACCAGTTTTCTTATTCATTGCTCTCAACGTTTCCTTGTGCAGTTACTCTGCTGGTTGGTAAAACAACATCAATATCCTTAACACTGTACATGACCTACTTGCGCTGCGAGACTCCCCCCTCTCGCAGATATGGCCCCCTATATTATCAAGGGCCCACCTCAATGACGGGTTTTGGGACCCTGAGAGGTGGCATGCGAAAACTACAGGATTAAGGGGTTGTTTATGTAAATTTTTAAAGAAATTTTTAAGGGGTTTCAGGGAGGGGGAGGGTTTGATTGGATTGCGGGCTGTGGGTATGGGGGTTAGCCCACAAAGGGGAGGGACGGGCTTGTCAGAGAAACTTGGTGTGAGAGGCAGGGGCCCCGGGGTCGAGGGGGGAGGTAGGGTTTGTCCGGATAGTATTTATAACATCACTACCGTAAGTGGGAGGGGTAGATACGGCGGGAGCAGGGGGTCATATCGAGTTCAGGGAGCACGCACCCGTTGTTTGCAAACGGTAGCGCGCTCCGGCCCCCAAGGCTCCTCCCGTTCCCCAGGTTGCACAGACCCTCAGGGCCCAACTCTTCGGCTGATGCTGTGCAATGCCAGGTCCGTAATAAATAAAGCCCCCCTCATCTGTGATCTTATTTCTGAGGGGGGAGTGGACCTGGCAGGTATTACGGAGACCTGGTTGGGCCAGGAGGGGGGGGTTCCCCTCATTGAAATGTGCCCACCAGGTTTCCTTGCATTCCATCGGCCAAGGGTACAGGGCAGGGGCGGGGGAGTAGCGGTTATTATAAATGAAGGTCTGAGACCGAAGGAGGCCACTGTTCCTCAGACGACCGGCTGTGAGTCCCTCCTTGTGAAATGGGGCCATGGGGTTCAGTCGGGCTTGCTGATCACGTACCTGGCTCCCTGCCACGTGGCAGCAGCCCTGCCCGAGCTCCTCGACGTTATCGCCTCGGTGGCGGTTGATACCCCAGACTTATTGTCATGGGGGATTTCAACTTGCCATCTGTGGGTGAGACGTCGGAGGTGGCTCGGGAGTTCATGGCTTCCATGACAGCCATGGGCCTGACCCAACTAATTCATGCCCCTACCCACACGGGGGGAAACACGCTGGATTTGGTTTTCGTCTCTGGACAGTGACAGAGTGATCTTGAAATAGGGGACTTAGCCATCGAGCCCTTGTCATGGTCTGATCACTCCCTCCTTCGTCTTGACTTTCAAACCACTGCACCCCGCCACAGGGAGGCGGAGCTGGTAAGATGGTTCCGCCCCAGGCGCCTGATGGAACCTGATAGGTTCCAGATGGAGCTTGGGCCAGTTCCTGAGGCACTGGCACACGCCTCGACTGGAGACCTAGTGGCCGCCTGGGATAGGGCGGCCGCCGGAGCTCTCGATCGGGTCGTGCCTTTGCGGCCTCTGACCCGGCGCCGATCTCAACTGGCTCCTTGGTTTTCCAAGGAGCTGAGAGAGTTGAAGCGCCGGAAAAGACGCCTAGAGAGTAGTTGGAGGGCTAGTCGCTCTGAATCTGACCGGACACTAGTGTGAGCCCATATTAGGACTTACTTAGTGGCGATAAAAGCAGCAAAATGTGACTATTTTGCTGCTCTTATTGCATCATCAGATAACCGCCCAGCCGTCCTCTTCAGGGTGACCTGCTCCCTGCTCCATCAGGAAGCGCGGGAGGACCCCTTGGAGGGGAGAGCTGAGGATTTTGTTCAGTATCTGTATGATAAAATCACTCAGATTCGGGAAGATCTGGACTCCGACTGGGTGGTTCCAGAGGGAGGGAACGGGGCAGGTCTTGAGACTGTTATCTGGATTGAGTTTGATCCTGTGACCCTTGAGGACGTGGACAGGATTCTGGGTAGACTGAATGTGACCACTTGTTTATTGGACCTGTGTCCCTCCTGGTTAGTACTGGCTTCCCGGGAGGTGTCGCGAGGCTGGCTCCAGGGGATTATAAATGCTTCGTTGGGTGAGGGTGACTTTCCTGCCGCCTTGAAAGAGGCGGTGGTGAGGCCTCTCCTCAAGAAGCCTACCCTGGACCCGGCAATGTTGGTAAATTATCGTCCGGTCTCCAACCTTCGCTTTCTAGCGAAGGTTGTTGAGAGTGTGGTTGCGCAACAGTTCTCCCAGCACCTGGAGGAAATGACGTATCTAGATCTGTTCCAGTCAGGCTTCAGGCCCGGGTACAGCACGGAAACGGCATTGGTCGCGTTGGTTGATGATCTCTGGAGGGCTCGGGATAGGGGGTGCTCCTCTGTCCTGGTCCTGTTAGACCTCTCAGCGGCTTTTGATACCATCGACCATGGTATCATGCTGCACTGGCTGGCAGAGTTGGGGGTGGGAGGCACTGTGTTACGGTGGTTCTCCTCCTTTCTCTCCAACCGGTCGCAGTCGGTGTTGGCAGGGGGGCAGAGATCGACTCCTAGGCCCCTTATATGTGGGGTGCCACAGGGATTGGTTCTCTCGCCCCTCCTGTTCAACATTTATGTGAAGCCGCTGGGTGAGATCATCCGTGGTTTTGGGGTGAGATATCATCAGTACGCTGACGACACCCAGCTGTACATCTCCACCCCAGACCACCCCAACGATGCCCCTTGAAGTGATGTCCCGGTGCCTGGAGGCCGTGTGGATCTGGATGGGGAAGAACAGGCTCAGACTCAATCCATCCAAGACTGAGTGGCTGTGGTTTCCGACGTCCTGATATAGTCAGCTGGTACCATCGCTGACTATTGGGGGCGAATCATTGGCCCCCACAGAGAGGGCACGCAATTTGGGCGTCCTCCTGGATTCACGGCTGTCCTTAGAAGAGCATCTGACGGCCGTGACCGGGAGGATTTTTCATCAGGTTCGCCTGATTCGCCAGTTGCGCCCCTTTCTGGATCGGGACTCCTTACTCACGGTCACTCATGCCCTTGTTACCTCCCATCTGGACTACTGTAATGCTCTCTACATGGGGCTCCCCTTGAGGAGCACCCGGAGGCTCCAACTGGCGCAGAGTGCGGCCGCGCGGGTGGTGATGGGAGCGACGTGGTGCTCTCATGTGACACCGCTCTTGCGCGAGCTGCACTGGCTCCCGGTGGTCTTCCAGGTGCGCTTCAAGGTGTTGGTTACCACCTTTAAAGCGCTCCATGGCTTAGGACCCGGGTACTTACGGGACCGCCTACTACCTCCAATAGCCTCCCACCGACCGGTACGCTCCCACAGAGAGGGGCTCCTCCGGGTGCCGTCGGCTAAACAATGTCGACTGGCAGCCCCCAGGGGGAGAGCCTTTTCTGTGGGGGCACCCACTATCTGGAATGACCTCCCCCCCAGAGATTCGGCGGATCCCGGATCTTCGTGCTTTCCGCCGTGAGTTAAAAACTTTCTTGTTCCATCAGGCGGGTCTGGCATAATCTCTCCCCTTTTTGTAAGAAAATTTTAAATTTTAATTTTATAATCCAATTTTTTTAAAAAACGGGTTTTGAATTGTTGGGGCAATTATTTAATTCGGTTTTAATTGGTTTTTTAAATTTTGTATCTATGTTTTTTTATCTTTGCCTGTTCACCGCCCTGAGTCCCCTCGGGGAGAAGGGCGGTATATAAATCTAATAAAAAGAAAAAGAAAAGAAAGAAAGAAAGTCAATACGTTACGAAGTCACGCAGGTAGGTGAGTTGCCTGCTTGTCCTAGAAGACCTGCGCAGTTCACTCTGGGCTTTGCCGCTCCCCTGTGCGGACAGCGCTTCTGCCCTCTCCGGCCCCCGGACTGGGGTGCCCCGGAGTCCGGCCGTCGAGTGAGCGGTCCCCCTGCCTGCTCCTCTGGCCCCAACCTCTGGATTACCTGGCTGGTGTCGCTGGTCCTTTCCCTGTCCGATCTCTTCGGAACCCTGCGGCTGGACATCACTCGGTGGGCGCCCTCGGATGTCCGGTAAGTCCACTGGTGTTACTTTTCCGTTCTGCAGTTCCGGCTGCTGATGTGGTTGATGCAGATGTTGGGGATGTTGTTGGGCCTTGCATTGCGTGTCGGCTTGCCGCTTTTGTTGTCCGACCTCGCCGGGGTGTTGCTCGGCTCCCTCATCCGGTTGGTATTGGTCGACCTCACTGGGGTGGTGGTGGTGGTCGACCTCGCTGGGGTTATGGTGGAGGTCTCTCCCCCTGGGGGGTCGCCTGCTGACCTCGCCGGGGTGTTGTGTACTAGTCTCTCTTTGTTGTCCCCGGTCTACTGCTCTGCGGTGGCGGTCTCCCTTGCCCAGGTGTTGTTGGTCATCCTTGCTGGGGGTGTGTGACTCTCCCTCCCAGGGTTGTCCCCCGTCTACCTCATTGTTGGGATGGAGGTCTCCGATGCTGGGGTGACGGATGCCCTCCTCGTCGGGGTGGTGCTGGTCCCCCTCGAGTTGCGGGTACCGGTCTACTTCTCTGGAACTTCGATGCCTCGCTGTGCTGTCGTGGTACGGTCCTGCCTCAACGGGGTGTCGTTGGCCGACCTCGGAAGAGTGTGGCAGGCCTGCCTTGCCAGGGTGTCGCAGGCCTACCTCGCTGGGGTGCCTCAGGCCTACCTGGCTGGGGTGTCGCAGGCCTACCTGGCCGGGGTGCCACAGGCCTACCTCGCCGAGGTGTTGCAGGCCTACCTCGTCAGGCTGGTTTTGGCTCGTTCCCTTCCATCTCCTCCGGAGCTGGTCGATGTGCCGTCGGCATACCTGTCCATCTTCCAGCTCCACTCTGTAAGACTTCGGGCCGATTGTGCTTTCTATCTTCCCCTTCAGCCATTTCGGAGAGCCGTGGAAGTTTAAGGCAAAGACTGGGTCCCCTATGGCGAAGGCTCGGAGCGGCCGGCTGGCCATGGCAGTCACATCTGGGTTGTACTGCAGGTGCATCTGGTCCAAGGTTGACCTCAGCTTCCTGCCCATCAACAGCTCTGCTGGGCTCTTCCTGGTTGTGGCATGCGGGGTGATGTGCTGGGTGAGAAGGAAGTTGTCGATCCTCTCTTGCCAGTCCCCTGGTCCCATCTTGGTGAGTGCCTCCTTGGTGAGTCTCACCATTCTTTCAGCTTGTCCATTGCCGGCTGGCCTGTAAGGTGCGGAGAGGGCATGGCGGATGCCCAATCCGGCCAGGAACTCCTCCATAGGCTTGGACATCAGCTGGGGACCGTTGTCGGAAACCAAGACATCGGGCAATCCATGAGTGGCAAACAGGCGACGTAGTGCCTTAATGGTGGCTTCCGTCGTGGTAGATGCCATGGGAATGACCTCGAGCCACTTGGAGAAGGCATCTACCGCTATTAGGAGGTACTTCCCTTGCATTGGGCCCGCGAAGTCAATGTGAACCCTTGCCCAGGGGCTGCTGGGTGCCTCCCACTCTGATGATTGGGCTTGGGCTGGTGCAGGTCGTACCTCCTGGCAGGGATCACATTTGGCCACCCACTCTTCGATGTCCTTGTCCAGGGATGGCCACCACACGTAACTTCGAGCCAGTCCTTTCATTCGGACGATGCCAGGGTGTCCGTTGTGGAGCGTCTCTAGCGTCTTCCGTTGCAGGGCTGTTGGAATCAGCACTCGGTCTCCCCATAGCAAACAGCCCTTCATAGTGGACAGCTCCTTTTGCTTTCGTGCGAACGGAATGTATTCGTCTGCGGTTTTTTCATGCGGCCAGCCTCGCAGGACCCAGGACAGGACTTGTCTGAGGGTTGAGTCCCTCTGGGTGTGGGCTGCCACAGCTGCAGATGTCACTGGGCAGTCTCTGTCAGTGTCGATGTGGAGGAGGCTGATGGTGGGTGCGGGGTCTTCTACTGGTTCTTGGGATGGGCATCTGCTTAGCGCGTCTGCATTACCAATGGATGTGCCGGGTCTGTGGATCAGTCTGTAATCATAGCCCGCTAGGAAAATTGCCCAGCGTGTCATCCTGGGCAACATGTATGACGGAGTAGGCTTGTCCCCAGCTAATAGTCCTAGCAACGGTTTGTGGTCCGTTACTATAGTGAAAGTCCTGCCATATAAGTACTCGTGGAAGCGTTTGGTGCCTGCCACGATGGCCAGTGCTTCTTTGTCCAGCTGGCTGTAGTTTCTTTTGGCGCTGGACATGGTCTTGGAGAAGTAAGCGATGGGGGCTTCTTTTCCATTGGGCAGCTGATGGCTGAGGACCGCTCCTATCCCATAGGGCGATGCATCACAGGTTAGCAGTAGTGGCAGCGTCTCGTGGTACTGGATCAGCACGCTGTCTGATGAGAGTAACCCCTTGACGGTCTTGAAGGCTGTTTCTTCTTCTTTCTCCCATCTCCACGGTACCGCTTTCCCCAGCAGGCGATGTAATGGTTCAGCAGCTGTGGCCTTCTGTTTGAGAAAAGTGCTGTAGAAATTCAGCAGTCCCAAAAATGCTTGAAGCTCCATTTTGTTTTTGGGGGCTGAAGATTCATGGATGGCTTTTACCTTGGATTTGGTGGGGTGTATGCCAGTGCTATCAATGAGATAGCCCAGGAACTTGACCTCCTGGACTCCAATGATACACTTGTCTCTCCTCACTCTTAAACCCTTTTCCTTGAAGCGTTGCAAAACTTGTTTCAAATGCTCAAGTAATTGGGTTTTAGAGTGCCCAGAGATGAGTACATCATCAAAGTATGGCACCACCCCTGGAATGCCTTGGAGAAGGCGTTCCATCATGGATTGAAATATTCCTGGGGCTGCGCTGACTCCAAATTGGAGCCGGTTGCATTTGAATGCGCCCCTATGGGTGACTATTGTTTGAGCCTCCGCAATTTTTTCATCCACTGGCAGCTGCTGGTAAGCCTGGGCCAGGTCCAGTTTGGCGAATATTGATCCGCTCCCAAGTGAATGCAGCAGATGTTGCACCACTGGAACCGGATATGCGCTCTGCTGTAAAGCTTTGTTTATTGAAATTTTGTAGTCAGCGCAGATGCGCACAGACCCATCATGCTTCATGGGGGTCACAATGGGCATCTCCCATGCTGCATGATCGATCGGTTCCAACACGCCTTGGGCAATCAACTTATCTAGCTGAGCATCTACTTTGGGCCTCAAGGCAAACGGAACCCTGCGGGACTTATGCCTAATTGGTGTAATCCCCTTATCTAAATTGAAGGAAATTGGCTTCCCCACAAATTTCCCCAGCTTACCATCGAAGACTTCCTTGAACTCTTCAAGGTGGGTGTCGAGTTCGTCCTTGTGAATTTGGGTAACCCCTTTTATTCTGAGCCCTAGAGGCTTGAACCATTCCATGCCAAGCAAGGTCGGGCAGCTCTGGTCTACGATGGTGATTGGAAGTTCGCCGTGGAAGTTTCGGTAGGAGATTTGTAGTGAGGTTCTCCCTAGGACTCCGATAGGGTTCCCCCCAAAGTCAATGAGTCTGGAATGCATGGGCTTCAGGTCTCTCTTCTGGATGCTTGGCTTCAGGCTCTTGAGTTGTTTCCAATCCATAATGGAGTAGATCGAGCCCGAATCTACCTCCATTGAGCAGGGAGTCCCCTCCACGTGCACGGTCACGAGACATTTGGTTGTGGACTCGTCCTCATCAGAGAAGTCTATGGTTGTCTGGTGCACAGCTCTTCTCCGGTTGCTGTCACTCCCTCCGCGTCTCGGCTGGTAGGAGGACCGTCTAGATGACCTCGCGTTGTCTTCCCAATTTTCACGCGGCCGGTAGCTGGAAGGTTCTGGGGCTGGATCCTCAGCTCTGCAGGCCTCCGTGATGTGACCTCTCTTGTTGCAGCGTCTGCAGGTCACATCTCTCCATCTGCATTTGGCCCTGGCATGGTCTCCTCTGCAGCTGGCACAGCGCTCCCCCTGGTCGGCATTTCTTGTGGTTTCTCGCTTGGGGGGTCTGGAGACCTTGTGCACGGCCGTCTCATCTTCTGACTCTGATCTAGCTGTAGACTCTTCTGTGGATGATTGTTGGGCTCTTCGGATCTTGTGGATTCCTTTGGCCCGAAGCATTGCGGCGGCTGCTTTTTTGGATGTTTCCGCCACCATGGCTTCCTCTATTACATCCTTGAGCACGAGTTTCTTTTTGCTCAAGAATTTCTTCTGTAGGGCCCTGTCCCTCATGCCAAATACGATGCGGCCAGCTATTGCGTTGTCTACATGGTCGAACTCACAGCTGGCCACTATTTGGCGTAGGGCGGCTACAAACTCCTTGATCGTTTCACCTTCTTTTTAGTCTCTCTGGTGGAAGGTGAAACGGTTTGCCACCGGCGTTCCCGTTGGCGCATAATGGTCCTGCAATATTTGCTGCAGGTCGGCCCATGGTAGCTCCTCGATGTCCCTGGGTGATACCAGGTTGATCGCCATCTCGAGGACTTCGGTGCCACAGTGGGCCAGGAACATGCCTCTCTTCCGGTCATCGTCGATGTCGCAAATGTTGTTGCCCCTCAGGAACTGTCGGAAACAGATCATGTATGATGTCCATTTCTCCCTTCCCGGTTGGAACGGGGTGAGGGTCAGCAGTGCGGTTTCATGCTGCCGGAAAATTCAGCAAGTGACTTCAGCTCTTAGTGACTCGCTCCGCGGTGCGGTGTTGGCTTCGTGCCACGAGGTTCGTCGCTTGGTTCTAGTCCTTCGTCGCCAGCGTTAGATCGGCGCCGGGAAAGGAAAACGCGACCAGCTCGGGTCCATTCAATGACTTTATTCAGCTCAAGAACAAGACGAACGGCTGTGCTGCCGGAGCCCTTCTTATAGCGCTCCGGCAGACCAGCCGTCCAATGACAGCTACTTGAATTTCCCGCCGGTGGATTATCCAATCCCCGGACGGATGTCCTTATAAGGACATAACAGTGTACAGTTAATAGTGGCTCCAAGGTTGCACAGCAGGTCTCTGCCCATCAGTGATAGTGGAGACTGGGGGCAAACAGTAAAAGAGTGGTCTAGGGAGAAGGGACCAATCTCTACTCTCATATCATTGGTAAATTCCACCAGGATTAATCCCTCCCCCCCAATATTGTCTCTCACCCCCCCTGGCACCCCTGAAAGGGGGTTGCATGATTAGGGATGAGCTGGCTCTGGTGTCCACTAGACACTCATACTCTCTTCCACCAATGGTGAGTGCGAGGAGGGGTTCACCTTCAGGGCCATTCCTCAGAGGAATGGCAAGACCAGTGAAGGTGGCTTGGAATTCTGTTGGCTCTGTTTCTAGTCAGGCTGTTTCAAAATCATCCTTGAACTGCACCCACTGGGGGCATCCTGGGGTTCCCCTAGTTCCCTGAAGGGTGGGAGGCTCTCTCAGAAATGGGCCTCTTGGAGAGGTGCTGTGGCCTCAAAATCCTAAGGGGTTTCTCCTACGTTCGCTTTTAAAATGCCCCTCTCTGTCGCACTTGAAACAGTGCCGGCATCTCGCTTTGGACCATCCTTCCTCACACTGTAAGCATTTCAGCCGCCTGTCAAAAGACTAGCGTCTTGATTGCTCTCTGTCACTGTGTAAAGCTGCAAACACCTTCAAGTCTTCCTTCCTCTCTGCCCTCCTTCTCCTGTACCTCTCTCTCTCCCTTTCCATTTCTTTCCTTTCTTTTTCTTCTTCCCTCAGTTTTTCTCTTTGGTCAAAGATGAAGATCGCAATACTGCATAACTCCAAAATTTCCAAAGTGGACCAGTTTGAGACAATCCTATGAAAGTGCCCTCTGATGTCATTGGCTGACTGGTAAATGAAGGCAGAGGCTAGGATCCTCTGGTCCTTTTGACAGTTTAGGTCCAGGTGGGCATAGGCCACCCCTGTCTCCAGAAGGCAAACCCCAAAAGTGTTGGGTGTTTCATTTTCCCTCCAAGTCGTGCGTTGAAACTGCTACCAATTGAGGAGTTTTTTCCCTATTTCTTGCAGGGCATCCAGCAAATTATCCTTGGCCCTATTGTACTCATCCCAGTGGTTGGTATTATTGTAGTCCCAATCTGGGCTGTTTAATGTCCAGGCAACCCTTACAGGGGCTACTTCCCTGGTGTTGTTATTATTGGTCGCCTCGCGATTTCCTCAGTTTTCTCAAACAATTTTAGTTCATCTTTTGTGAGGAAGATATGAAGTAGTTGGGGCATATCTCCCCATGATGGGTTATGGCTATCTATAATGGATTGGAGGGTACATATTACAGCTTGGGGGTTTGACCTGAAAGGGGGGGTGTCCTTTTTCCAGATTACCAGGTTGGATGGGGAAATGAGTGTATGGGTTAGGCTGGCCCCTTCCTCGCCCAGGTACAGGTTTGTTCAACAGGGGGGGCCATAAGCCTTGGCCCTGCACTGTGAGGCTGCAAAGGTGTGTCTGTGCTAGCTTAGGACTCCTTAAAGTCACTGGGGTCAGGGTCTCTAGATTTTGAAAGTTTGGCCCAGCAATACCAGTAGGATATCTGGGTAGGTTTCTGTTAGGTGTTTTGTGCCAACCATGGCAGTTTCTTAAAAGGCCACCAGATGGGAGCAAAGAGGGACTTTTGATCCCACTGGTGGGTCAAGGGGCTCCAACCCCTGCAGCCCCATTGGGGAAAGTTAATGGCCCTCCGGCCCCCTCACACACCTTGGTAAGGGAGGGGCCAAGGGCCCCTATAAGATCCCCTGCACAGGGGCTGCTCTTTGGCTCTTGTTCTAACTTCTTACAGGGCTGAACCATGGGCTCAATCCAGGCATGGATGCCTCCATGCCAGGGAACTCATTTTACTACCTCTAAATAAAGACTTAATTTGATTGCATCCTTGCATGCTGATTTTTCTTGGAAGTGCCCTCAACGAACCATCGATCTTTGTGAGATCCCTCACAGTTTCAACCTGGGTTAAGTGCCTTTAGAACTTGGTATTCAAAAGTACCATTTTCAGGCCTAATTGTTTTCCTGGTCTCGTCTCTAAACAAAGTCCACTCCTGGCATAGTTTCCTTGCTCGTTTCCTCCTCATGCCTGCCTGGATGGGCCATTTCCTCTTGTCCCAGGCTTTGAGCAATTTTTCTAGTGAGGACCCTGGCAAGACCCTTGAGCTGGAGCTTCCCATGTTTCTCTAATTCTTATGTTGAGATTCAATCAGCTC
Organism: Ptyas mucosa; assembly: GCA_012654045.1. Lineage (NCBI taxonomy): Eukaryota > Metazoa > Chordata > Lepidosauria > Squamata > Colubridae > Ptyas > Ptyas mucosa. The sequence goes on along the minus strand of WNWU01012968.1, from coordinate 32,001 downwards.
CGCCAGGTCTTCCATACAGCCAAGCTTCTTTATGAGCTTCCTGCCCCGCCTGTCAGTTTTCAGACCAAATAAAAAAAAGGTCTGGGAGGACTCTGGTTCCCTTTCAGAGTATGGACACCTCCTACCTAGGGAACACCCTGCCTATTGGTTTTCAGACCAAAAAGGGGTCTGGGAGGACCTCTGCTTCCCCTAGCAGGAGTACGGGCACCTCCTTCCACACGACTGGCCAGGTGCTTTGGAGAGTGTTGATCCATTCATTTAATGACATGTTAAAACATGTGGTTGCTTGGTATGTTCAGATATGGCCATGAAGTCTTGGCCAGTGGCTACTGGGAATGGTGTAAAATCAGTGCTGCTGTGGACAGCGTTGTTGTATGTGACTTCTACGAAAGGGAGGTCAGTCCAATTGTCTTGCTGGTAATTAATGTAACAGCAGAGATATTGTTCGTTCACAGCCTCCATTTGTCTGAGGGTGATGCGAGGAGCTGAGCCCTTATGCGGTGCCTAGCAACTTTAGAAACTCCTGCCAAAATTGAGGTGTGAATTGGACTCCGTGGTCAGAGATGATCCTTTTGGGGACCCTGCGGAGTCTGTAGATGTGCTGCACAAATAGTTTTGCTAGCACACAGACTTGAGGGAGTTTTGGGGCATGGTATGAAGTGCACCTGCTTGGAGAAGAGGCTGGTGATGACCCAAATCACTGTATTACCTGAGTTTTCTGGCAACTTGCCTATAAAGTCCACAGAGATTTCTTTTTTTTTTTAATTTTCTTTATTAAAGCGTTTATTATTTACAAAACAGAAAACAGAAAGAAGACAAAACCACACTGACAGACAAATACAACAAACAAAATAAAAAATTTTCATATATATCAATTCAGCGTTTCCAGCTTTGAGGTGTCATTATATATAAGTCATATTTACTTTATATATTTACATTAATCTTCATATAAGATTAGCAATTGTGCTAAGACAGTGCTAACTATAAGTTGTTTCATACGTCTATTCATCCTTTTAGCAATATACAGTATAATATACAGTATCCTAGTTCTCTTATCTAGTTCTCGCATTTGCGAGTCTTACTTAGATTTCTATTTCTTAACCATTCATACCATAAATCCCATGCATTATAATATTCTGATTCCTCTCTGTCATTTATCTCTAGAGTTAACTTATCCAGTTCAGCACACTCTAATATCTTCCTAATGATATGGTCTTCGGGGGGTAACTTATTCTCCTTCCAATATTGGGCAAAAGTAATTCTTGCTGCCATAATTATGTGTATCGCCAGGTATTTCTTCTTTCTTGGATATGACTTTTTAAGGATTCCCAGGAGGAATATTTTTGGATCTAGTTCCAAAGTGTCTCCCAAAATTTCTTTCAGCCAATTATTTATTGTCTTCCAAAAAATTTTTGTTTTAGGGCAGGTCCACCAACAGTGGTAATACGAACCCTGTTGGTGCCCACATTTCCAACATTTTGGGCTTGCTTTGGGGTATATTTTAGCGATCCTGGCCGGGGCCAGATGCCACCTATAAATCATTTTGTATTGATTCTCTTTAAATGTTATGGCTTTGGTCATTTTTAAATTGTTAGTCCAAATTTGGTCCCATTCCTCTAATGTTATAATCTGTCCTATATTCCTGGCCCATGCCAACATAGTGTTCTTCACCGTTTCCTCTGTTAAATCGTAATCCACTAGATATTTATATATTTTTGCTAGTAATTTATCATCTGTGCCCATCCAAATTTTATCTAGACCATTCATACTTATTTCTATTCCCGGGTCTTCTTTGTCTTTCTTATATCTTGATTTAATTTGGGCATACGTCCACCATTCTAGGTTAATACCTTGTTCTTTTAGCTCTTCTATTGTCCTAATATTCCCTATCCCGTCTAGGATCTCTTTATATCTGGCCGTCTTTCCCAATTCTAGGACATTTGGATATATAATTGCCTCCATTGTGGAGAGCCATCTAGGGATTTTGGTATAGTGCTTTTTCCTTATCTCTCTCCATGTTGCCATGAGGGTGTCTCTTATTTTATGTTTGTGAAAATATGTCTTTGTTTTTTGCCCTGTTTCCCAAAGATAGAAATGCCAGCCTTTTTGGAGATCGTATCCTTCCAATGTCAGTATCCTTTTATTGGTTAAAGTTGCCCAATCTTTTAGCCAAATTAGATTTGCAGCTTTATAATATGTCTCCCAGATTGGGAGTCCGAGTCCTCCCCTTTCCTTTTTATCTTGCATATCTCTAATTGCGATCCTCGGTTTTTTTCCTCCCCAGATAAATTTTCTAGTAATTAAATTAAGTTCTTGAAAAATTTTTTTATCCAATTTAATTGGCGCTGTTTGGAACAGATATAATATTTTAGGTAGGATACTCATTTTAATTGCTGAGATTCTCCCTAGAAAGGATATCTGCAGTTTCCCCCATTTTTCTAGGTCCTGTTTAATATTTTTAATCAGGGGTGTATAGTTATCTTCTTTAATGGCTGAATATCTTTTTGAAACCCAAACTCCCAAATATTTGATTTTCTTAACTACTTTAATTCCCATCAGTTCCTCTAAGGCTCTTATTTGAATTTTGGTCATATTTTTAGTTAGTATCTTCGTTTTAGTTTTATTAAGTTTGAGTCCCGCCACCTCTCCATATTTGCCAAATTCATCTAATATTTGTATGCCTGATTCCAATGGGTCTTCTATAATTAGAGCCACATCGTCTGCAAATGCTTGGATTTTATAGGTTTCCTTCCTAATTTTAAGACCCCTAATCTGGTTATTCCCTCTAATTTTTTGCAATAAGACTTCTAAAGCTAATATAAATAGTAATGGTGATAGTGGGCATCTCTGTCTCACCCCCTTCTCAATTAAAAATGACTTCGTAAGCTCTCCATTTACCAAGATGTTTGCCTTTTGCTTCTTATAGATGGTTGTTATTGCTTTTTCAAAATTCGCCCCAAATCCCATTTTACTTATTTGCTGTATCATGAATTCCCAATTCAGATTGTCAAAGGCCTTCTGGGCGTCTACAAAAATCAATGCCATTTCCTGGCCTGGGTGGTCCTCATAATATTCTATTACATCCAATATCGTCCTTATGTTATTTCTAATTTGTCTCCCTGGGAGGAATCCATTTTGATCATTATGTATTATTCTATTCAATATTTTTTTCAACCTTTCTGCCAAAATGCTCATGAATAATTTGTAATCCGTGTTAAGTAAAGAAATTGGCCTGTAGTTTTTAATAGACTTTGTATCTGTTCCTTCTTTGGGGAGGAGTGTAATATACGCCTCCCTCCATGATTCTGGTATTACAGATTTTGTTAGGGCTTCATTAAATATTTTTAACAATTTTGGGAGCAAAACATCTTTTAGCTCTAAATTTTGGTATAATTCCCCTGGGAATCCGTCTGGACCTGGTGATTTATTTTTCTTAAGTTTAGCGGTTGCCATCTTTAACTCTTTCATTGTAATTTCCTTATTTAACAGCTCCTTTTCCTCTTCCTCAATTTGTGGAAGCCCTTCTTCTAATAAGTATCGTTCTATTTTCTCTTTGGATATTTCTTCCTCTTTGTACAATGTAGCATAATAATCGTAAATTAATTCTAATTTCTCCTTCTCCTTATTCACTATATGGCCTTCAGGGTCTTCCAATTGATATATTATCCCTTTTTCTTTTTCTTTCTTTAATCTATATGATAACCATCTCCCTGGTTTGTTGGCGTTTTCAAAATAGTATTGTTTGGTTTTCTTAATTTCATATGCTAAGTTTTCTTGGTCCATTAGATTTATTTTGTGGCGTATAATCATCCATTTTTGCTTTGCCGGTTCATTATCTGGGGCTTGTTGTATTTCTTTCTCTATTTCTCTCAGCTCCTCTAATATCGTTCTTTGACGTTCTCTTTTTTCCTTGTTTTTATGTGCACTATATGCAATAGCGAGACCTCTTAGAAAGGCCTTCATCGAATCCCATATTATCCCTCGTTCCGTCGGTTCTTTCTCATTTCTTTCAAAGAAGTCCTTTATTTCTTTCTTTATTTTTTCAACATTTTGTTTGTCTCGAAGGAATTGGGTATTCAACCTCCATCTTGTATTTCCCCTCCTATATTTCCTTTTCCATTTAAGTTCCAATGGGTTATGGTCTGCCCATATATTGGGTAGAATCTCAGCTGATAAAATATCCATTCCCAGGTTCCTACTCAGCCACATCATGTCAATTCTCGACCAAGTTTTTTTTGCATTCGAATAAAAGGTGTATTGTTTTTTATGTGGATTTAAGGTTCGCCAAATGTCGATTAAATTTAATTCATCGATTAACTCAAAGAAGGGTTTTGGTATACTTTTTCTTTTTCCTTTTTGTCCTTTAGGGGTTTTGTGGTCTTTATTTGGATCTACTATTCCGTTGAAGTCCCCAATTATACATATATTGTTATTGTTTTCCATTGCACTAATTATTTCTCTAAGTTTATTATAAAAATTTCCTAAATTTTTGTTCGGGGCATAGATAGAGATAAGTAGGATTGGTGTGGCCTCTCTCATGATTTCCACTACCAGGATTCTGCCTTTGGGGTCTGTATATTTTAACTCTGATTTTATTCCCTCCCTGATATATATAGCTATCCCTCTCTTTTTTTTCTCTGCCAATGATGTATATAATTTCCCTAATTTCTTATATTCCAAATATTTTTCGTTTCCCTTTTTAATGTGCACCTCTTGTAAACATATTAAATCCAAATTCTCTTTAGCTAATTTTATAAAAAAAAAATTCCTTTTTTTATAGTCATTCAGTCCATTCACATTTACTGATAGCAACCTCCAGTCCATTTTCAAATTTGATACCTTCTAGTACTGTTTTGCCCTGGTAACTCTCTGCGGTCTTGGTTCTTTCTTTCCTTCTTTGTTTTCTCTTTCCTCCTTCTCCCTTTCCTCCGATAACTCTTCCTTCGATCCTTTTCGTCGTCTAGGGTCCTCCTCCATTATAGCCCCTCCTAACTCTTCCTTGCTGCTCAGGTCTTCTTCGCTTCCTTTCAATTGGTCTACAAATTCCTGTGCCTCCACCAGACTATTTATCTTTATTTTCTTCCCTTGCCAGGTTATCAGCATCCCTTCTGGCAAGGTCCATCGGAAGGGGATATTTCTTTTATTTAGTTGCAATGCCAGGAATCTATAGTCCCTCCTTACTTCCCTTACCCTCCTCGGGACCTGTTTCAATACTATTACCTCCTTGCCCCTATATTTTATTGTTTCCCCTTTCGCAATATTATAAAAGATGTCTTTGACTTTCCTCCGGGCAAACCTTATATGAACTTCTCTCGGGAGCTTGTTTCGTCTTGTGTAATTTGTCTGGACCCTGTATACTTCGTCCAGTTCTTTTATTATTTGATCTTTGTCCTGTTGTAAAATCTCTCCGATCAGTTCCGCCATGACTTGACCCAGGTTCTCTTCTTTCTCCTCCACTATGTTCTGGAAACGCAGGTAGAAGGATGCTTTGTCCATTTCCAGCTGCATAATTGAATCTTCCAAATCCCTATTCTGCGCCATCAGTTTTTGATCCACCGCGTCCAGGTCTCTTTCCTGTTGTTCAATCTTAGATTCAATTTTCTTTATTTTTTGTTCGTTCACTTGGATTGCCTGCTGGAAGTCGTTCATTTTTTGATCTATTGTTTGGATATCGGTCTTCAATTCTAAATGGTTGTTGGTCATCTTCTCCTGCATCATTAACATCGTTTCCTGGATCGATGTTAGCGATAGTTGCATCGCTTGCATTGTGGGTAGCATGGTTGCGAGACTTTCTGTGGATTTTTGTGTTCCTGGTGATGACATTGCGATTGTTGGATTTGGGATGTTTGTCGTTGTCTTTTTCCCAGTTTTGGTTACCATAGCTGCATAGCTTGTCATCTCACTCAAGACTTTTACTTGTTCCTTTATGATCCTGTCTATATTTTTCCAAATAGTCATCCACTGATTTCCCTTTCTTGTTGTTATATTGTTATATCTATTTCTTATTAGCCTATTGTAGATATTGCTAATATTTCACTACTCACTCTAACCCTCAATCTGTTCTGTTGATTAATTTTTTTCCCTAGTAAAAACAGTAAAGCTGTATTTCAAAGCAAATCAGCTAAAAGTACTCTTAATATAGTAGCAACTATATATATAAATAAATAGTATTGTTAAATAGCTAATAAACAAATAATAATAATTTTGTTACTTAATAAATCATTCAATAACTTATTAGTCCTTCTATGGGTCAATTACAATATAAATGTAGTATAATCTATTCACTATAATCAATAGGGATACAAATCTCAAACCATCTAATTTATAAAGTTACTCTGGATATAAATAATAGTTATAGGTAATTTATCAACTTATAATAGTATTAAGTCATAAAAAGAAAAAAAAGGGGAAGAGAAAAGAAGGAGCAGAGAAAAACTTATTACTATAACCTATTATTAACTATTTCTTAAATTTCTAAACTATATTTGACTATTTCTTAAAATTAATATACTAATAATTCAGTACTTTAAAAAGGTATCTATATATGCTTAATGTAAATGCAATAAATATAGTATAAATATAAATATAAATATCAATATCAATGTAGGTCGATTTAATACAAGTATAAATAATTTGCACCAGTTAATTGATACTAATACTAATGGGGGGGTAGGAAAGAGGGAGTAGCTTAAAAAGGTTTTAAAAGAGTTTTATGAAGAGGGAGGTAGGACAAAAAGTCAGGAGTTGTTAATTAATTGTTCTTGTTTAGTTGTTTAATTACTTGTTGCTCTCCCTTGTCAATGTCTAGAAGGGAAAAATCGGTTGCTGGAATGTTCAGCTCAGTTCGATTGAGGTCTATATTTTAAGTTCCTTCTAAATCTTCAGTCGTTTTCTCTGGAGGTTCTTCCCGTCACTCCGGCCACTCTAGCCACTCACCCGTCCTCTCTTTAGCTCTTTAGCTTTTTCAAGATGGGCGCACTTCCTGTCCGAAGTTTTCCGGCTCTCCTTTCGCCCGATCTGCCGTCTTACCTCCTTCCACCTCCGGATTTCTCCTCACGATCTCTCCCGTCGAATTTGTTCTATTTTTGCTAGTGCCCCACTCTTTCTTACGATTTTCTCCACTCCGATCTCTTGCCAGCCGTTCTGCGATCCGCTCGTTGTCTCCTCTATTTCCTTTCAGTCGCCGCTTAGTTCCGATCTGCTTTTACTTCTCTGCCCAGTCCGGTCGGCTCACTTAGGATCACATTTGACGTGCATCGAGGGCGATGGTATGAATGTTCTTGAGCACCCCTCTTGCTGGAATTCCTTGCTTCCTGCTTCGTTGACTAGCGAGGCTTCGAGTCCGCCATTCAACAGCAGACGCGCTGCGCTAGTTCGGCCGTGAAAGCCGGTCCAGCAGAGTGGTTTTGCAGTTTTCCACTCAGCCTGCCGGTACTTCACTATTACCCGCGGAGCCCTTCAAGCTCCCACGCCTCGAAGGGTCCCCAAAACGCAGCGATTAGTGGCGTTAAGTAAGAGCGATCGCTTTTACCACGCCATGTCACCTCAGTCCTCAACCGGAAGTCCCCAAGTCCACAGAGATTTCTTTCCCCAGTGCTTTGGGGTTGGCCACTGGTTGTAGGAAACCAAGTGGTTTCCCTGACCACCCTTTCGCAGAGGAGAAGATGGGGCAAGCTAGCGACATAGTGTTCAATAACTTTCTTTAGGGAAGGCCACCAAAACTGGCACTTTATTAAGTGTAGGGTTTTCATGAAGCTGAAATGTCCCACCATCTTCGAGTCATGGCTTCTTTGCAGGATTAGGGTATGTTGACTCTCAGGAATGTAGATTTTCTACATTTTGACTTTCTGGTGAAGTCGGCAAACGGGCCGTTTCTGGCCTTCAGAGGGCCTCCAGGGGGGTGGGGAAGGCCATTTTCACCCTCCCTAGGCTCCTAAAGAGGCTTTGGAGCCTGGGGAGAGCAAAAAACGGGCCTACCGGGCCCACCATGCCATTGCGTGCGAAAAGCGGGAGGAGCGCAGGGGGGGTTGCGTGTGCATGCGTGGGGGTGGGACACATAGAATTATGGGTGTGGGCACGCGACCGCTGCCCACGCTTTTCACACGCGATGGCAAAAAGGTTAGCCATCACTGCCCTATGACCACGGGGTAGTGGCCTCAGGGTCAATCCAACCACAGGTTTTAAGAGGCTGCTATGGAATACCAGGTGTATCTTCCCTAGCAGTTGGGGCAATTTTAATTGCACTGTGACCAGGTTGATGATCTTTGCTATGTGGAATGGCCCCATGAACCTGGGTCCCAGCTTCTTACTGGGGAGTTTCAGCTTCAAATATTTTGTGGAGCGGTAGACCTTTTCCCCCAACTGGAATGGCTGTTGTGGGGTTCAGTGTTTGTCTGCCTGTTTCTTATAGGTTTGCACCGCTTTAGCTAGTGCTTTCTTGACATTCTCCCAGGTTGCTTTCAGCGTTGACATCCAATCGATCAAGCTGACTGAAGATGGGGTTGGATACTTGGATACTCAGGAATGGTGACAAAGTCCATGCCGCTCACTACTTTGAACAGGGTTAGTCCTGTGCTACTGTGGACCGCATTATTGGTGCAGATGGTGCAACTTTTCACAAAACTGTCCATGTCTTTCTTTATGCTGGGCCACCAGAACTGCCTCCATGCTAACTGTAAAGTCTTTAGGAACCTAAAGTGGCCTGCCGGTTTAACGTTGCGGCTCCTCTGGAGAATTAGGGTGCATAGGGATTCCGGGACGTAGAGTTTTGTCCCTTTCCATGCTAGGTCATCTCTTTTTGTCAAGATGTGTTGATTGTCTTGGAACCAGGGGTCTGCTAGCAGTTCGATTTTGAGCTTTGTGGTTAGGTCGCTCGCTGGTTGGTCTTGCCGGTTGCGGCGTTGTCATCTGGTGGTCACTTGGGCAGCTATTTGAGTAGGGGGAGCGATGGTGTCCACTACCTGCTCCTGTTTGCATTTGTACTGATGTGAAGTTTCCGAAAGATGCCCTAATTAATTCATGAGCCATGAGCCAAACTTCAAAAGAAATACAGTCATTTATTAGGAGCACCATTTCGGCAATATTCGGATGCAGTTAGAACTAATCCCACGTAGATTTACATTCCCCTATGACCCTGTCTCTCCCCTCCACCCTGGCCATGTCATAAATCACATTCTCCAATTAACCACTTTGGCTGGCTTTGAAATCCAACACCGTCCTCCTGATTGTGATATGGAAGCATGTATGGAATGTATCTTCTGTTAGAGAAATCAATCAGCTCTATCAGTTCTCCCTCCCTCCTGCTCATGGCAACTTGAAAGCTTTGCAAGTTGACAACTGAGGCATGCGGGAGAGGGTGTCGGCTAGGAAGTTCCTTCCCCCCTGGGATGTGCTTTAGTATGAAGTCGAACCGGTTGAAGTATTGAGCCCAGCGGACTTGTTTGGGAGATAGTTTTCGAGGGGTTTGAAGGGCCTCCAGATTTTTATGGTCAGTCCAGACTTCGAATGGTCTCTGCCCCCCTTCCAGCAGGTGGTGCCAGGTTAGCAGTGCCCATCTCACCTCAAAAGCCTCTTTTTCTCATGTGGCCCATCGTCTGTGTCTGTGAGCTTGCGGGAGGTGTAGGCGCAGGGCTGTAGGTTTCCTTGGCTATTTCTTTGGAGCAGCACTGCTCCCACTGCCACATCGCTGGCGTCTGCTTGGATAATGAAGGGTTGTTCGGGGTCAGGATGCTTCAGCACCGGTTCCTTTGCAAAAAGTTCTTTTAGTGTTTCGAATGCCTTTTGGCAGGTTAGGTCCCACTGTAGAGGTTGTCCCGGGCGGGGTTTCGTCCCTGGGCCCTCTGTCTTTAAGAGGTCTGTCATGGGTTTGGCGATCTTTGCAAAGGAGGGGATGAATTGTCTGTAGAAGTTTGTGTACCCTAGGAAGCTTTTTAACTGTCTGCAGGTGCGAGGGGGCTGCCAGCCCAGGATGGCTTGTACTTTGGCTGGGTCCATCTCTATGCCCTCATTTGACACTCGGTAGCCCAGGTAGTCTAGCCATGTGTGGTGAAATTCGGATTTTGACAGCTTGATGTACAAGTTGGCTGCCAGAAGTTTTTCCAGTACCTGGCAGACTAGGGGTATGTGGTCATTCACAGTCTCAGTGTAGATGAGGATGTCGTCCAAGTAGACAAGGACCCTCTTATTTTATTTTTTTAAAAAAGTTTTTTATTTTATAAACAAACAAATATACAATACATAATCAATCATTCAGTGAATCATCTGAGTGCATCTTTTGTGTCTTCTTACTCCTCCAATGTTTATCATATCTCAATATTTTCATTACATTTATTATAGCATTTCTCCCACATTTATTAGTTTTCTATTAATACATTTATCTATCTTCCCTTCACTCATTTCATTACATTTCCCTATATATATATATCTTCTCTAGCCAATAATAAAACTGCCCCCATATCTTATAATAACCCAATTCCTCTCTTTCTTTAATTGTCAAAGTCAATCTATTCATTTCTGCACAATCCAATATTTTCTTAATTACTTCTCCCTCTGTAGGGATTTTCTCTGCTTTCCATTTTTGTGCAAATACTATCCTCGCTGCAGTTATTACATATATAATCAAATATATGTTTTCTTTACTAATTTTCTCTGGTAGGATACCCAATAGGAACAGCTCAGGTTTTAAATCTATATGTTGTTGTATCATTTCTTCTAACCATGTTTTAATTTTAATCCAACAATTTCTCGCTTCTGGACATGTCCACCACATATGATAATAAGATATTGGTATCTGATGACATTTCCAACACTTAGCTGATTTATCTTTAAACATTTTTGCCAATTTTTCAGGTAGCATATGCCACCTGTAAAACATTTTGTATTAGTTCTCCTTATATGCTGTGGACATTGTTAATTTGTAATTCCTTTCCCATAACTGCTGCCATTTATCTAGCTCAATTGTGTATCCAAAGTTTTTTGCCTAGGCTATCATTGTTTCTTTTACCTGCTCTTCTTCTAATTCCTGAGCATGTGCAAGATGGCGGCCACGCCGCGAAGTGCTCCGCTTTGATGGGGGTGGCTTTAGGGTTCTAGGGGCTGCTACAGGGGTGCTGGGCTGCCAGTGACCCCTGCCCCGGTCGGAGGAGCTCGTGGCGAAGGATTTGGGACCTTCCTCGCCTCCGAGAACACCCGAAATCAGTCTGTGGAGGGCTGTAGCCGCACCGCTTCGACGCACAGTGGAATGGTGGCTTGGCGGCGGTTGCGGCGGCGGCAGCGGTGTAGGAGGGAGTGGAAGGCGGCCAGCCGAACTTCACCTGCTCCACCCAGCGACTCCCTCAGCGACTCTTTGGGGCCGGTGATGGCATCAGCGGGGGTGGCGAGGTCGGCCCTGATATTAAACAGGGCCGCAGCACACCCCAAGGAAAGAACTGGACGCTGTTATTTAATGCCATCGCCGGCATATAAGGGGATTGCTGGGGCGAAACCGAGAGGAGCACAAACGACTGGCTTTGGGGCGAGGGACGAGAGGCCCCTTTTCAGAATTACATCCTTGGTGGTTGCAGAAGACCTGGAGGCCCTCTATGAAATCGAATGGAGGCTGGGGGTTTGGAAATTATATGCTATCACGGAAGAACTGAGGGGGATAGGGTCAGGGGGCAATGGGATTTTTTTCCCATTGCAGTGATACCAATCTACTTTTCCCCCCTCCCCCCCCCCCCCCCCCCCCCCCCCCCACGCCACGCCCCCCCCCTCTTCTTGCCCTTGCCTGAGGAGGTCTCTCTCTCTCCCCCCCCTTTTTCCTTCCCCCCCCCTTTTTCCCTTTCTATCAGGACTATTACTCTATTACAACTTGAGTATAAATACGCCAAAGGATTACATCTTTACCCTGGACTGATTGAACTGGTGGATGGATAAGATCTTTTCTCTCTGACTATGGACAGCCTGTGAAACAACTGCTGAGGGGGTCTTGGCAACACCACGATTGTACCATCGGGAGCAGTCTATTTTTCGATCTATGGCCGCTTGAGGGCCCACTGCCGTGAGAGGGCGGGTTGGTTATTGCTCCCATTGTGATGCAATTGTTTGGACCCCTCCCACCATCGTGAGAGGATAATGGAGATACCAATGGAGTTTTCACTGTAAAATGGCTGCATGCGACATCGGGACTTTACTGTATGGACCCCTGATTAATGCTCTTATGCCTCGATCACTGTATGTGGAGATATACATCACTAGACCTTCTTGCACTGCGAGACTCCCCCCTCTCGCAGGTGTGGCCCTCCACTTTATCGAGGGCCTACCTTGATGACGGGTTTTGGAACCCCGAGAGGTGGCATGCTGCAAAAAAGGGACTGAGGGGTTTTGTAGGGAAATTATTAGAGGGATTTTTAAGGGGTTTTAGGGGGTGGGAGTGTTGTGTGGGTTTGGGGGATAACCCACAGGAGGAGGGGTCTCGTCCGGCTGTTAGTTAGGCCACCAGAGGTCTGGATTCTGAGGGTAAGGGAGGTATCAAAACTTACTCTGCCAAGGCTTTTACTATCAACACGTTGAGTGGGAGGGGCAGATATGGCGGGAGCAGGGGGCTGCATTGTGTGGGGGGGCATGCACTCGCTACCTTCGAGTGGTGGCATGCCTCGGTCCCCTTGGCTTGCCCCGTTCCCCAGGTTGTTCAGAGTCTCAGGGCTCGAGTTTTCGGCTGTTGCTATGCAATGCCAGGTCCATATTAAATAAGGCCCCCCTCATTTGCGATCTTATTCAAGAGGGGGGAGCAGACCTGACAGGTATTACGGAGACCTGGTTGGGTCACAAAGGGGGGGCTCCCCTCGTGGATATGTGCCCACCAGGCTTCCGTGCATTTCATCAGCCGAGAGCTCAGGGTAGGGGCGGGGGGTAGCGGTTATCATAAAAGAAGGTCTCAATCCGAGGGAGGCCACTGTACCTCAGATAGCCGGATGTGAGTCCCTTTTTGTGAAGTGGGGCCGTGGGATGCAGATGGGTTTGTTGGTCACGTACCTGGCTCCCTGCCACGTGGCAACGACCCTGCCCGAGCTCCTCAACATTATAGCCGAAGTGGCGGTTGATACCCCCAGACTTCTGGTCATGGGGGATTTTAACCTGCCATCTATCGGTGAAACGTCTGAGGTAGCTCGGGAGTTCATGGCTTCCATGACGGCCATGGACCTGACTCAAGTAATTCATGGCCCTACTCACATAGGTGGACACACTCTGGACTTAGTTTTTATCTCTGGTCAGTGGTTGAGTGGTCTTGACATAGGGGATATAGTTATTGAACCCTTGTCATGGTCTGACCACTCACTCCTCCGTCTTGACTTTCTGTCCGCTACACCCCGTCGCAGGGAGGCGGAACCGATCAGGTGGTTCCGCCCCAGGCGCCTGATGGATCCTGATAGGTTCCAGATGGAGCTTGGGCCATTTACTGAGATTCTGGCTCATGACTCGGCTGAAGACCTAGTGGCTGCCTGGAATAATGCAGCCGCCGGGGCTTTGGACCGAGTCGTGCCTTTGCGGCCTCTGACCCGGCACCGAACTCACTTAGCTCCTTGGTTCTCCGAGGAGCTGAGGGAGATGAAGTGCCAGAAAAGACGCCTAGAGAGCGGTCTGAATCTGACCTGACACTGGTAAGATCTCATATTAAGGCTTACCTAGTGGCGATAAAAGCGGCGAAATCAGCTTTCTCTGTGGTGGCGCCCACCCTCTGGAACGACCTCCCCCCAGAGATACGAGTGATCCCAGACCTCCGGACTTTTTTTCGGGCCCTTAAAACCCATTTCTTTCGGTTAGCTGGGCTGGCCTGACCCCATGCCAGTTTTTAAAGTTTTGTTATTGATTTTAACTTAAAATTGGGCCAAATTTATTTATATCATTTTAATTACTTTTAACTTTTGTATACTGTGTTTTTAGGGTTGGCTGTTCACCGCCCTGAGTCCAAAAGGAGAAGGGCGGTATAGAAATTTAATAAATTAAAAATAAAATAAAAATAAATAAATTCAATTGTAAGTAAATAATTATATATTTTAAAAATTATTTTATCATCTGTTCCTGTATCTTATCCAGATCTGTCATTTCTGAATAAAAACCATATAATTTCGCATCCTTTTCGTATCTTGTTTGTATTTGCATATGTGTATACCAATCCATCTCAATCCCTTGTTCTTCTATTTCTTGTTTCCCTTTCAATTCCCCCTTATCTGTTAATATATCCTTATATCTAAGAATGTTCCTAAAATTAATAATATTTGGGTGTATTAACACTTCCATTGTTGATAACCATGTTGGTATTTTCAAATAATATTTATCTCTAACCTTCTCCCAAACCAATAATAATGCATTTCTTACGTAGTGTCTTTGAAAATACCTATGCATCTTACTTCTGCCATCCCAATTGTAAATCATGTCTTTCCAGGGTTAATAGTCTTATATTTCTTAATTCAATCCATTCTCTCATTCAAGTCAATGCTGCTGCCTGGTAGTCTAGTTCCCAATTCGGCAGTCCAAATCCTCCACACAATCTTGCATCTTGTAACATTTTTATGTTGATTCTCGCCTTCTTCCCTTGCCATATAAATTTCCTTATTATTTTATTAAGATGTTCAAAAAAAGTCTTTTCCACGTTTTCAGTATTGTCTGAAATAAAAACAATAGTCTCGGTAGTATGTTCATCTTAATTGTTGCAATCTTTCCTATTAATGATGACTGTAAATTTTTCCATTTCTCCAGATCTTTCTCAATTTGTCTTTTTAAATTATAATTATCTTCTTTTATCGTTACACATCTTGAAGTTAGTTGTATTCTTTTCTTCACAATTTGTATATGTAATTTCTCCTCCAATTCTCTTTTCTGTTTTTCTGTAATATTTTTCACCAGTATTTTTGTTTTTTCTTTATTTATTTTTAGACCTGCCACCTCTCCATGCTCTTCTATTTGTTCTAGTAATTTGGGACCTGATATTTGAGGTTCCTCCAAAATAAACACCAAATCATCTGCAAAAGCTTGTAGTTTATATTCTTCCTTTTAAATGGTCATTCCTTTTATTTCTTCATTTCGCCTTACATTTCTATTTAATATTTCTAAAGTCAACAATGGAGATAACGGACATCCTAGACAAGGACCCTCTTATAGAGGTGTTCATGCAGCACCTCATTTATTAACTGCATGAACTCCGCTGGGGCCCCCTAGAGTAGGCTGGAATGGTGAAAGCTTTTTCCCTCAGTAATTGGACCCTGTTACTGCTGATTGATACATTGTAACATTCCCTAAATGCAAGATAAACTATTTTTGTTCTCTGGGAGAGAATAGGGCAGAAGGGCATTTGGATAACAGGATGCCTGTAGTTTATCTCCTGAAAAGACAAAAAACTCTTTCAGTGTTAATTAACATCTGGTTTGTCTCTTCATGGACTCTAAGTAACCTTATGATGTTTTTCTCATTAACATCCTAGATTCTCTACCCACAAGTCTCTAGAAGCTCATTTAAATGATCATGCTTAGTATTATGGGGTGTTAGAATATAATATGTTTAACTTCATATAACTTGACTTCCTATGTAAAAGGGGCAGGATGTTTTGTCCTATCCAATCAAATATTCTTTGTATTTTCGTTTGTTGTGTTAACTATAAAAGAGAGGGCAAGTTGCTGTGCTCTTTGCATGAGAGAATCCTTTTTATTGGAATGTTCTGAATAAATCATAATTAAATGATCTTCCTCTCTGGGGTGCTTAATTGGAGGGGGGGTTAGCATGCTGGGGCATGAACCTAAGGCCAGATTTTCCCATCATTCCTCAACCTGGGTTGAGATTGGGATTCTAAAAAAAGCCCTTTCCAACCAGATGTCCTCCAGAAGTGGATCTCACTTGCCATCAAATATAACAAGGTGCTGAAGGTGATGACTGGAGATGAAGGGTATTGTAGTCTAAAATTAACTGGACAGAATCAGATTGGGAAAACTAGTGCAAATTAACAGTGATTCACATCAATTGTCACTGACTGTACATTGACATTTACATTTCTGATATATATAGTGAATACAAATATACTCGGGTTAGATATTATTTAGTATTAAATCCTCAATGTTAAATAGCTTAAACAGAGTTTTCATCTCTTGGATCTTAGATTCCACATAGGTAGCAAGTGGCCTCTTTTGGCAATTTGCTAATGAATTATTGTATAGGCCTTTGTACCATTGCAGAAAAAGGTGAGATAAATCACAGCTAATCTAGGTTCACTAACTCCATGCAGGTCAAGGCACTCCTTTACAACCCAAGACATGGGCTGGTGCCTCAACTTCCTCTGCACAACTCATGAAAGGAATGTAGTGGTGAATTCATACTCCTCTTCACCCTGGGCAACTCAAGTGCTGGGTCCTAGACTCTGCTGGTAATCCACACCTTTACTACCTTTGCTTTCCAGAATGAGTCTGAGCGTCCACTGTTCTGAGACTCCCAGTTGCAAGCTGATTCAGGTTTTGACTTAACATTTTTGGTCTCATGCCCCTGAACATTCACTTAAAAAGGACCACATTTTATCCACCTCCCATTCTACCCCAAGACATCTTCCTTACTCCAGAAGGCTCACTTATTTGCTGCATGTCAGAACTCCACTTGTACGGCTATGTGTGGACCCCCAATACTGTAAAGATCTGATCTGAATGTTCCTCTAGTCTAGAAAGTCAGAAGTTGTGTTCAACCCATCTTGCTTAGCTTTTTTGCCTTAGCATGTTTGTGTGAACCTAATCACCGTGGCTGATTTGTAACACAATCCGTCATAGGTACCCAACAACTTGGCTTGATTTGACTAAAACAAGGATTCTATCCACATGTGTTGTGTAAAAGCGCCATAGAGATGCCATGTGGGCACCTCTGCATCTTGTTTAAGACAGGCAGCTACCTAGTTCAGGGGCTCTTATGCAGACCACAAGGTGTTTTGTGAGGAATTTGAATGCCACTTCTAGTGAAAGTACTGACAGGTAGTCCTCAACTTACAACCACAATTGAGCCCAAAATTTCTGTTGCTAAGTTAGACATTTGTTAAGTGAGTTTTGCTCCATTTTACGACCATTCTTGCCACAGTTGTTAAGTGAATCACTGCAGTTATTAAGTTAATAACATAGTTGTTAAGTGAATCTGGCTTCCCCATTGACTTTGCTTGTCAGAAGGTTACAAGAGGGGAATACATGACCCCAGGACACTACAACCATCATAAATATTGCCAAGTTGCAGAGGGCGGGGATGACGTCATGGCGATACGACGCATCTCCACGGAGCTCTGTGGGTTCACGCCGAAATTCGAACTGCAAGAAGGTTCTGATGGACCTAAATCACCTCGGAGGGGTGATGAAGTATGAGAGCACACTCTGCCAATCTCAGGGAGCCCACAATCTCCCTGATTGATCCGGAGAAGGCTCTCAATCCGGCAGGAAGAAAAAGATGGCCATTGCATTCCTGACCGAAGCTGTGACAGCCACCGATGAAGAAAGCATGGAAAACAGTGTGAACGATCTGGGTGAGAGACTTCTAATTTCTGACTTCTATTGAGAAATGAGCCCCCTGGAAATTAGCCTGGGTGAAAGTGGGACCCTAAAGGAGGAGGTAGAATTGTTTTCCTTCCACCTCTCAAGAAAAGTGGTGAGCAAGCCTGAGAGCCATTTTTAAAACTGGAAGGAAGTAAGTTAAGAGAACTTTTTAAAAGAATGAAAGAACTTGGAAACTAGGAAATCAGACTGGGGACCTCAAATATAATATTGACTAACTTGGAAGATTTTGGGGATTATAAAATTTGGATTTAGAGAACCTTTTTTTTAGAAAACTTGGATAGGAAAATATAATATAAAATAAAAGGAAGAAAAGGGAGAGAAACAGAGCAACAGTGACACCTACTGGCAGAAGGAAATAAGGAATATAACCTTGAAAAGCTGAAGAAGATAAAGACTGGTTGTTAAAGCAAAGAATATGTGCATCAACAAGCTGTTTATGTTAGATAGCTGAGACAGAGTGAAACACTGAGACTTTTTAAAATAGTGTAGCTCTTGGAACTCAAGTGGAAGCTAAACAGATAAAGCAGACAGAAGCTGAGAACAGCAAAATATTTTCCTTCTCTTTTATTTTCTGCTCTGTGAACTCTCCCTCAGAAGATATAAGACAGTTGGTGGTTGAATTTTGGGGCATGGTGGGCCTATGTGGATTATAAACTTAACAAGAGAAGAAGAGAATACATTTTGAAGAATAAAGGAGTCAACAGTGTAACAACTTTTGCATTACAATTTATATCTTCACTCTCCTCTTGGATTACAATTAATAGTTTTACTTTCCCTTTTTTGTAGAGTACAATTATGCTTAAATTTGTTAAAATATTTCAAAATGAAGAAAACTACATCTGCACCATTTTCAGCAACAGCAGCAGCATCTAGCCCAGCAGGTCAAAGGTCATTGGATGCTATGTTGCAGCAAGAGAAAATGAATGCGATCCAATTAGAGATGAAAGCCATGATTCAGACCATGCATGAAGATATTAAGGAAAGAATAGGAAAAGTTCTTATCCAAAGAATAGGATAAAATAGAGAATTTTCAACAAGCAATGGCTAAAAATGAACAACATATTCAGAAAGTAGAAGAGAAAGCTGAACAAACAGAAAAGAGTGGAAGATTACAGACTTACCTTAGCAGATAAAAGTCATGAGAGAACAATAATATCACTTGAGATGGATAAGGCCGATTATTACCTGCGATTTCAGAATATTGAGGAAGAAAAGTGAGAAAATTTGGCGGAGACAATGGCAGAGCTGCTGGCAAATGCTTTAGGGGTGACCAAAGAAAAGGTACTTGCTGAGATGGATGAAATATTTAGAGTTCACACTAGATACGCAACAAGAAATAGACACGCTAGGACTTCCGGTTGAGCCGCGTTCGTCGCTGACGGTCCTTTCAAGACCGCCAGCCCTGCCGCCTGTAAAAGAGCCGTTTCAGAGAAGAGAAACGGCTCGGAAAACTCCCAATCTTCTAGGATTTGGTGAGGAGAGCCGGCGACTTTAGGTAGAGTCCCCTGTGAGACCCCCAGGTGCTCTGGGGAGTTAACAGGGTGGGACTCCCTTTTTAAGTTGCTGAAGCTCCAGACGACGAGGAAACTCTGCTTCGAGCAGAGCCAGACAGCGCGACCAACTAAATAATCAAACACAACAGCAGGGTGGAATCGGGACTCTAAATTAAAATGCAAGTATTTTTAGCCCTGTGGATTAACTTAAAGAACTATAATTCTGAAACCTGAGAAACTTTGAGAGGGGGGAAAAGGAAAAAAAAGGCGATTGCTTTCAGCGGAAAGAGCAGCTGAAAGCGAAAGTGGACTGGTCTGATTATTGCAACATGTTACAAAGTTACAGATTCGGCTTGAAGGGGGAAAAAATAAAAATAAAAAAAATTAACTATAGAGATTCTTACTGAACTGATTTAATCTGGAGAAATTACTGGGAAGATTTGGATCTTGTATTGGGAACAGAAATCGTATATGTGGCAAAATGTCATCAAAGCAAACAAAAGCAGAGGCTAAGCCAGCAAGGGGGGGCTCCCCCACTCATAAACCGGAATAGTCACAAAGCCAGACAAAGGGGGATGGCTTCCAGGATTTAAAACAATTTATTACCAAAGAAATTAAGGATGTTAAAGGGCTTGTTCAAGAAAAGTTTGATTTAGTTAATAAGGACATCCAAACAGTGGTGAAAGGCCTGTCTGAGGTAGTTCTGCAGATTGATAAAAAGGTGGAAAAGCTTGCATTGGAAGTGGATACTAGGCTGAAGGATACGGATTCTAAAATTAGTGAAGTGGATGGAAGAAACCAAAGACTTGAAAATGAGATAACAATGATGCAATTTAGGCAAATGGAATTTGCCATTAGGCTTAGAGATATAAAAGAGAACAGTAGAGAAGATTTAAGGAAAGTTTGTGCTGATGCTTTGGCAGTGTTATTAAAGGCTGATGACCCTGATGAGATTTTTTTTAAAATTGACAAGGTTTACAGAGTGAATTCTCGGGTGGCAGTTTATAGACAATTGCCTAGAGATGTGGTGATATATTTCACAGACAGAAGAATAAGAAATGATATCTTGCAAAGGTCATTTACCTCTACTGTTCAAATTGATGGATCTGAAATTGGAATTTTTAAAGAATTGCCTCCTAAAATGTTAAAGGATAGAAAGGATTTTGGATTCTTGGTGGCTGAACTGTAGAACCGACAAATACAGTTTCGATGGGATGCACCAGTTGGCATAATATTGAGGATGCAAGGAGTGAGATATCGCTTAAATACTATAGCAAAAGCGGAAGATTTCTATTACAATATTTTGAAAGCGGGCTCAACAACTCCACGAACATCTTCTCCAATAAATAAGGAAGCTGAAGAACAGAGACAGTTTGAGTTGGAGATGGAAGAACAAATAAAACAGTCACAAAAGGAAGCAATGGAGGCTCAGGGAGCTACAGGGGGTATTGTGGCTGATCCTTTTGCACCATTTCCAGTTTCTTCCCCAGAGGATATATCGAAAACTACAAGAGAAGTGGCGTTGGATCTTGAACTGATGGCATATAAAGCGGATGACCAACGTATAACTAGAGCAGCATCCAAGCAAATGCAGGAAGCACTCCAACAGGAGAAAGTTAAGCCACAACGAGTAAAGAAGGTTAAGGATAAGGTGCAAGTTGAAGTTACGGGAGGAACAAAGCCGAAGATTACCTGTGTGGAAAGGGATCTCCAGCAAATGTTCTCAAAACTTCAGAGCAGCCCAAATGATAATTACATTTTTGTCTTGGAATGTGAATGGATTGAATTCTCCACAAAAAAGGAAGAAAGTATTTCATTATCTGAAACAATTTAATAATGATGTTATTTGCTTGCAAGAAACTCATATCAGAATACAAGATCAGAAATATTTGATAAACTCCAAATTAGGAACGCAATTTATTGCTTCAAATGTGGAAAAGAAGAATGGAGTGGTGATATATATAAATAAAAAAATTTCAGCTAAAATTATAGAAGCAGATGAATTTGGGAGATATATTGCAATTGAACTCTTTACAGATAATGGCCCAACCTTGGTGGTTGGAATTTATGCTCCTAACCAGCAACAAGAAAGTTTTTACAAAATGCTTCACTCGAAAATTTTAGATTGGAACTTTACATCTATTTTAATTATGGGAGATTGGAACGGAGTTATTCAACCTAAAAAGGATAAAAAGAGTTCAGCTAAAACAGGTGTTAAATTACCGCATGCCTTTTTTGATATGAAAGAGGATTTGGAATTGAAAGATATATGGAGAATGCATAATCCAGATGATTTGGACTTTACTTTTTATTCTGATAGGCATAAATCCTTTTCCAGGATAGATTTTATTTTGCTAACGGTGGATTTACTTCCTAAAGCGAGGAAAATGAAGATATTTCCTAGGACATTAACAGACCATAGTCCGGTATGGATAGAAATTGAGATGGGAAAGAAAGAAAGAAAATCTTGGAAATTAAATGAAAATTTATTTAGATATGAAAAGAATGTAAATGAACTTAAGAACCATATAAAGGAATTTTTCAGATGGAATTTAAATAAAGGTACCCCTATTGAAATAGTTTGGGATGCAGGCAAAGCATATATGAGAGGGGTACTGATACAAATGAATTTTAAGCATAAACAAAATAGACAGAAAAAGAGAATAGAATTGGAAAAAGAGATAAAGAAGAAGGAACAGCCTTTGATGAAAAATCCAACAGATGGGAAATTACAAGGAATTATTAAACTTCTGAAAGACCAATTTCAAATGCTTATAGAAGAACAAACAGCAACTAACTTACAATTTGCAAAACATAATACTTTTGCTAACGCTAATAAGGCGGGTAGATGGCTGGCTTATACATTGAGGAAGCAATTAACTACATGAACGATTGACACCATTGAGCATGCTGGGAAGGAAGTTTTTCAGCAAGAACTAATCAAAAAAGCCTTTTTGGATTATTATTCTAAGTTATATGCCAAGGACAATATACAGAATAAACTTATAGATAAGTATCTTGATGGAAAAAGGGTTACTAAGATTTCATCTGCTCATAAGGAAAGAATGGATCAACTAATAACAGCTGAGGAGATTAGTTTTGCCATAAAACAATTGAAACCAGCAAAAGCTCCAGGGACGGATGGCCTAACTGCAGTTTATTACAAAACTTTACAAGCTGAAATGATTGACCACCTTAAAGATTTATTTTGTAGCATACAGCAAGGTGGTAACATACCTTCTTCATGGAAAGCAGCTTTTGTATCATTGATACCGAAAGAAGATTCAGGTCCTAAAAAACCAGAAAATTTTAGACCAATTTCTCTTTTAAATATGGATTATAAAATTTTTGCAAAAGTATTAGCCAACAGGTTAATGCCAGCTATTCAAGATGTGAGTCATCATGATCAAGCAGGATTTATTGAAGGCAGATATATGAAAGAGAATGTCAGGCAAATCATAGATTTGTTGGACTATCTAGAAAAGAATAAACAGATCCCTGCAGTGCTAGCTTTTTGGGATGCGGAGAAAGCCTTTGATCGAGTGAATTGGAATTTTATAATAAAGACTTTGGAAAAAATGGACTTTGGGGTTCGCTTTATACAGGCAATTGCAGCAATATACCAAGAGCAATTTGCACAACTTATCATTAACGGAAGTTTAACTGCGAATTTTAACATACAAAAAGGTACAAGACAAGGGTGTCCATTATCCCCATTGTTATTTATTTTAACTTTATAAGTCTTATTGAACACAATACGGGACTCGAACTCTTTAAATGGAATAGTCATAAGGCAAGAAGATTATAGGACTAGGGCATTTGCAGACGATCTGGTGGTTACCCTAACACGGCCGATGAAATCAATAATCCAGTTGAAACTTATTATAGAAGAATATGGTATGGTATCAGGATTTAGACTGAATCAGAGAAAAACTAAGATGATAACAAAGAATTTGACAATGACTCAAAACAAGGAACTTGAAAGGATGGCAGGTTTTGAAATAGTATAAAAGGTTAAATATCTAGGAATACAAGTAGCAGATTTAAATATAAAATTGTTTCAAAATAACTATGAACCATTGTGGCAAAAGATACAAAAAGAAATGCAAACTTGGAAAAAATTGCAATGTCTTTACTTGGGAGAATAGCAGCAGTAAAGATGAATGTTTTACCCAGATTTATTTTTTTGTTTCAAATGATACCGGTGCTTAAAACTGATAAACAATTGTTAGAATGGCAAAAAGGAGTGAACAAGTTTATTTGGAATGGGAAAAAACCGAGAGTTAAACTGAAAATCATGCAAGATACTCGTGAGAGGGGTGGCCTTAAACTCCCAAACCTTCAATTATACTATGAAGCAGCTGCATTGATACATACTAGTGATTGGTTTGGGAAAACAAAGAATGGAATATTGAATATAGAAAGCCACGACTTGGAATTGGGCTGGCACGCATATTTATTTTATGACCATAAAGTGGACAAAGTATTCAATAGACACATATTTAGAAGTGCCTGGATGAGAATATGGAAAAAGCACCGATTCAAATGGGATTATAAAATACTGCTTTGGCTGGATCTTGCTGATACCATGTGGAATACAAATATTAAGTCACTTGGGGGGTTTTTATATAAAGATGTACTTTTCACTGAAGGGGGTAGTTGGCAGCTGAAGACATTACAAACACTGTTGGACGAAGGAATTACTTTAACTTGGTTACAGTATAATCAATTACAAATGAGATGGAAAGAAGATCAAAAAATTGGTATAATGTTGTATGAAGTAGAATTGGTTAGACAGATAAAAGAGAAAGGACCGATGCATATTAAGAGAGTTTATAATGTTTTGCTAGAAAGGGACTCAGAAAAAGAGCTGGTTAAGGATTGTATGATTAAATGGGCACAAAATTTTACAGAACCAGTTATGATGGATACTTGGGAAAAAATATGGGTTCAGAATGTTAAATTTACACAATCGCAGAATTTGAAGGAGAATTTTTATAAAATGTTTTATAGGTGGCATTTAGATCCTAAGAAATTGTCATGTATGTATCCTAATGTTCAACCAAAATGTTGGAGATGTGATTGTTTAGATGCTACATATTATCATATATGGTGGACTTGTAAGAAAGTGAAGGCTTTTTGGATAAAAATTTGGTGGGTTATGCAAAACGTTTTGAAGAAAAAGCTACAATTTTCTCCACAATTGTTTCTATTGGGTATAGTCAAGGATTTTACAAGGGGGGAAACAAAATTGATATTGTATATGGTGACAGCAGCTAGATTGTTGGTTGCCCAACACTGGAAGAAAGATGTCCTGCCTACTATTGATCAATGGACCCAGAAGATGGCCGGATTTGCAGAGATGGCGAAGATTTCTGCTTTCTTAAAAGATCATACACAAGAGAATTATGTGCAAGAATGGAAAAAATGGATTGACTATATACAAAACAAATATCAAACTAGAAAATATTATATAGCTTTCAGCTGAAGGAGATTAGACAAATATGATTATGCTGACTAGAGTAAAGAGGATAGAATATGAAGGGGTTGAACAATATATATTGTGTTTGCAATTACAATAGATTCATATAGTGGAAGTCCGAAGGGGGGGGAAGGGGTGGTTGGGTAGGGATGGGGAGGGAAGGGGGAAATGTATTTTAAAGTTTATATGTTTTAAATGTATAATTTGTGGGGGGAAGGGGGGGAAAAGGGGAAAAAAATTGTATTTGAAAAACTTTTTCAATAAAAAAAAAGGAATAGACACCCTAGTAAATGTGAGATTTACTAAAAAAGTAATAAAAGCAGAGATACTACAAAGAGTGAGAGATGACCCTTTAAAATATAAAGGGAAAGAAATAGTAGTTTTAAAACAGATCCCCAGAAGAGAGAAATAAAGAAGGAATATCAATTTCTGACAAGACAGCTTATTAAGAATGGAGTAAATTTCAGATGGCTGATACCAGTGGGAATATTGGTGACCGGGATCGAGCAAAGACATAGGTTGGATTCCATAGAAAAAGCAGAACAATTTTATGAGCACTATTTTGGGCCACAAAAGGAAAGGAGAGTAAGAGAGGAAAAAGAGGATAGACAACAAGAGGAAGCCATAGGAGAGAGAGAAATGCAACAAAAAGAAGACAAAGAGAGTGGGAGGAAATAACAAAGAGAAAAGGAGCAAAGGCAAAAGATCAGACAGAGACAAGAACGACCAGAACAACAAAACCCATCTACAAGTAAAACCATGAAAGAAGAAATAAAATTACTGTCAATAAATATAAATGGATTGAATTTGGCTATAAAGAGGAAAAGGACTTTTAGTAAATTAGAAAAATTAAAGTTGGACATAATTTGCTTACAAGAGTTTCATATTAAAAAACAACATAAAAAACTGTTGGAATATTCTAAAATTGGGAAATTATATACCTCTCTATCACAACATAAGAAGAGAGGAGTAGCTCTTTACATAAAAGAAACAATAAATGTTAAGCAAATTTTCACAGATGAAGAAGGGAGGATTTTGATGGTGGAGATAACAATGAATTACAAACAGATACTTTCGGTAGCAATTTATGCACCAAGTAGCAATCAAGAGGACCTTTATGGTAAACTTCATAAGAAAATAATAGAATTGGAGTATGAAAATATATGTGTAGTAGGAGATTTTAATGCAATTGTGGATGCAGAATTGGACTATAAAACTAGGAAAGTGAATAAAAAGCTAGGAAGACACTTCCAAAAACTTTTCTTAAAATGGCGGAAGAATTAGGTATTCGAGATGTATGGCACGAGGTACATCCCAAGGAAAAGCAATATTCATTTTATTCAAATCGGCATATGTCTTGGTCAAGAATAGATATGATATGGATGACAGCTGAACTAAGATCTATAATGTACAAGAAATAGACATAGAAACAAGTAATTGGGCAGACCACAATCCAATAAAAGTTAAGTGGAAAGGGCAAAAAAGGAAATTAAGATGGATGTTGAATCA
Organism: Ptyas mucosa; assembly: GCA_012654045.1. Lineage (NCBI taxonomy): Eukaryota > Metazoa > Chordata > Lepidosauria > Squamata > Colubridae > Ptyas > Ptyas mucosa. The sequence continues at coordinate 5,971 of WNWU01012968.1, read as the reverse complement.
ATCAATATTAAAAACAAGGAATTTATTCAATTCATGGTGTAGGAAGTTAGCACCCACCCCTCTCCTAGAAGAATGAAATATTTTAGGAAATATTAAAAAGGCAGAATATATTTCCCTGGATGAGAAATGGAGAAACATGTTTTAAAGACAAAGCAGCTCCCACCTTCCTGCCTCCCCCCACCCCCTTTGTCAATGGGCCAGAGGCAGAAACCCAATCCCCCCCCCCCACATCTTTGTCAATGGACCATCATCTGCAACAGAAACTCACCACATAGCATCTGGGAAGATTGCATCAGCCTAATGTGAATAAAGTAGGAATCATACAGGGTCAGCTACATGAACACTAAAGGACCCTCTCTATTCACATTATTATAAGGGAGAAATGTGCTTGTTTGGAGATTATATTAAAGTCAGCTAAACCCCATTATTGGTAATATATCTGTCTATCTGTCTATCTAGCTGTCACGGAAGGACAGCCATATGGAAAACATCTGAGGGGCTTCACTGTCAAAGACACAAGGACATGTATGCTGCAAAGAGTTACTTATTACCTAAGGACAGCAATAAATCTCCACATTAGTAATTACAGAACTAAGGAAGGTTGTCTAGCTGAAGATAATCTTATAAACTAGAAAATAATGGTTTAGTAATTAGGAAGTGTCAATTATCATATAACAAATGTATGTTAACCATATATGGAAAACTGAAATGTTTTTCAGTCTTCCTTTTCATAACACTAATGCATTTTCTTGCTTCTATAAAAATATTGGGGGTGATCCCTCTCAGAGTTACTGTTGTTGAGCCAGGTACTGCCTGTTCTGTATCTGTTCATTTGTTTTTTCCTCCCTAAGTGCAGGACCGTTACTTTTTTCACCAATGAACTGCATCCTGTTGGATAGGATCCAACACTAAAATCTGCCGAGATTCTTCTGACTCCTGAGTTTGTCTTCCAAAGTGTTAGCAATGCTACCGAGCTTGGTGTCATCTACAAATTTGATGAGTGCCTCTTTTATCCCCTCATCTAAGTCATTTATGAAGCTGTTGAAGAGCCCAAGACTGAACCTTGAGATACCCAACTGCATGCTTCTCTCCACCTAGTTGTAGCTTCATTAAAGACCACATGCCAACTGCAAATCCATCTGGTGGTAGTATTTCTATCCCACATTGTTTATCTTACCAAGAAGTAGACTGTGGTCTACTTTTATCAAGTGCCTTACTATAGTCTAAGTATATTACACTCACAGCATTTCCTTGATCCACTAATTTAGTCACTTTATTGAAGAAAGTAATACGTTTTGTTTGGCAAGACCTGCTTTTAACAAACTCGTACAGACTTTTAGTAATCACTTTGTTCATTGGTAAGTGCTCACAGATCTGCTACTTGATTATCTTTTCCAGAATTGATATTAGGCTGATTGATCTGTAGTTTCCTGGATCCATTTCCCCTCTTTTTGAAGATTGGAACCACATCAGCTCTTTTCCAGTCTTCTGGCAGTTCCCCATGCTCCAGGACCTCTGAAAGATTTCATTCAGTGGTTCCGAGATCACATCTGCCACATCACTTCAGAACAATGTAATGTAAACGGTTTGTTCTGGTGATTTGAATTCATCTAAAGTAGACAGATGATCTCTTATTAAATTTTTGTCTATTTTGACCTATTTTCCTATTGTTTTCTACAGTGATGCTTTTGAGAGATTGGACTATTTTTTTCTTATGTGTAATCTAATCCTTACTCTAACATAAACAACCCTAACCAATCTATATTAATGGCCATTTGCAGAGCCTTGCGGACACATGACTGCAATTTATGACAGTTTTGCTGGAAACTGGTATTTACTCCTGGTTTACTGCAAAAAACAACTCATACTGAACAATATGTTTGCTTAACAACCCCAGTCTCTGCTTTAAGATCGCCGTGTTTGCTTTAAGACCACATTTGCTTAATGATTGTTGCAAAAAAAAATCATAAAATAGGTTCGGTCATGTGATGTCCTGCTTTACGACTGTCACAACTTATGGCTGTAATTACAAGGCTCAATTATGGTTATAAGCAGGGTTAGGTGGTGGGTTCTACTTACCTTTACTACCGGTTTGCAACGGGATTGCACGCTTGCTTCGCTCGCATGCACGCCTAGCTTATGTGCATGCACAGACAACTGATGACGACATCCGGGGCTGTGGGCGGAGCCTCCCGCCGGTTTTATTACCACTTCTTGCGATCTGGTCCGAACTAGGGGCAACCCACCACTGGTTATAAGTCGAGGACTGTCTACTGCTTGGAAATAGTCAATAAAACCATTTAAAAATCTGTTACAAATTACGTCCTATAGGCGTAATTTCCCTATTTCCCTTTTACTTCTTACAATTTTTCCCACCCTAAATTGGAAATAGATGGTAATTATTGGGGAGCTGATTCATATAGATCAAACCGATTTAATTTGAAATAGAAATTTGACTGATTGATATGTCTATATAGATTGGGAGTTTTGAATAATATTCTTAAGAAATTTCAATTTGACCTTGCATTTTTAAACAGGAGAGTGGTGTTGGATAATTTTCCTTATATGTTTACAATAAGTATAAATTGGGGATTGATGAAATATTGTAAAGGCAGTAGTATTGTCATTCTATAAAAGGTGGATCCTGCCATTAGTAACAAACTATCACATAGTAAAGCCTATGTAAAGGTATTCATATAGCTTATGCATAGAAAAGCATAAGTAATACATATTATGTATGGAAAAGATAAAATGCCCATTAATGCCTATCCGTTTTAACTCTCGATAAGGAGAGTTTTGATGATAAATTAGGAAGCTTCTGGTTTAACTCTAGATAAGGAAACATTTGTTTGTAAGTGTCAAAGTATGCACAGTGTGACTATTTTGAGGCAACCCAGGAGCAAAACACAGTAAACAGAGGTTTGTCTTTCAAATAGTGGTTTATCCACAAGGAACATATACATACATGTACTAGGCAAAGTTAGGCAATCAATCATCAACTATAGCACACATGGAGAAACAGAGTGCCCTGACTGGGTCTCTCTTATAAAACAGCCTCTTAAAGTGATAACAGTTGAATAACCCTGCTGACTCATTCTCATTGCATCATCATTTCAGTACTACAGCCTTACAGCAGCTGTTCAGCTATTAAATCATTACCTTAACAGTAATAAATTAGCACATTCCATTCTAAAGGCATTCCATTTTCAATGGTTCCCCAATAATGGGGATATATGGATTCCTTAAGAGCTTTTACAATCTCATTCTAATATCTTTTACTGTCTACAATTATTTCATGCTGGTATTTTTGCTTATAGTAAATGGGTACTTAGTTTTCCAAGCAGAACTATATATTTCCATTTATTTCTTTTTCCTCTGGGAGAGAGTGGTGGTCAGGGAAGCCTGGTGTGCTGTGGTCCATGGGGTCATGAAGAGTCGGACTGAACAGCAACAAAAATTCATTTTCATCGAATAAAGACTTTCAATTGAACAGAGACTTCCGTGCTTTTGTGAATGTGTGATCCTACGTATGGGAGATGGCAACCAGTCAAATGGAACCTTCTAAAACAGAGCTGTCAAACATGCATCCTGCGGGCCAGAGGTGTCATGTGCTGGCCATGGCCACGCCCAGTTTAGCAAAGGGGAAATGGTCACAATATGTCACGTGACACCGCCGTGACGCCCCGAGTTTGACACCCCTGTTCTAAAACATGAAAAAAGGTTGCCGGAATTGGGTATAGCTAGTCTAGGGAAAAGAAGGACTAGGGCTGGCATGATAGAAATGTTCCAATATTTGAGGGGCTGCCTCAAAGAAGAAGGAGTCAACCTATTTTCAAAGCATTAGAAGGCAAGACATGAAGGAATGGATGGAAATGACAGAAGCGACCTAGAACTAAGGAGAAATTTCCTAACAGTGAGAACAATCAACCAGTGGAGCTGCTTGCCTTTAGAAATTGTGATTGCTTTTATCACTGAAGGTTTTTAAGAAGAGATTGGACAGCCATTTTCCTGAAATGATATAGGGTCGCCTGCTTGAAGAGAGGGTGCTGTCCAGAAGGTCCCTTCCAACTCTGATGTTCTGAAGTTTTTTACTCTAGTCTGTCTACAAGCTGAAGAAGTTTTAGGCCTTCTACTATTGGTTTATGTTTACAACAAGGAAAGGAAGATCTGTATCTTATATAATAATGACGCTTCCTGTCAGTAACTGGCTCCTGAATAGACAAATGAGTGTGTCATATAACAACGGAAGACACATTTTTTTCCTTTTCCTGTACAAAAATGCATGTAGAGGAAGGGTAAAATGCCCGCTCGTGTTTTTGCGATAGATAAGAGACTCTGCTAACCATAAATAAGGAAGTTTGGTGTAATTTTGAGATAAGAAAACATTTAAACAGGATACCCAAAAAAATGTCCATGCTAAGAGAAACAGGATATGCAGACCAAGTGTTCATGCTGATAGAACAAAAAGTATTGAGATAAGCGATGCATTCTGATTGGCTAAATTTTTACTAAAAGATATAAAAGGATGGGGGAAACTATTTCTTGGAGCAGCCTCCAACTCAAAGAAACTTCAGGCAGTGGTGGGTTGCTCCCGGTTTGGCCTAGTTCTATAGAACCGGTAGTAAAATCAGCGGGAGGCTCCACCCACCCGCCACAACATCATGGGTGAGCTGCGCATGCGCAGAAACATATGCACGTGCTCCCGTTGCGAACCAGTAGTCAAGTATAAGTAGAACCCACCCCTGACTTCGGGTGAATAAATATATTTAGACTCTCCACTGAATGTCTGAGGATTTCTATTAGATTCCCAGCTTTGGAACGAACAGAGAAAAGAATAGAATCTCATCCTTCTGACACAAGTATAAAGCCTATAGCCATGATGGCGAACCTGTGGCATGCGTAGCCATATCAGTGGGCACGTGAGCTCAGCTCCAGTGGGACCGGAAGTTGTCAAACGGCCCGCTTTTGGCCTCCGGAGGACCTCCAGGGAGGGTGCGGAAGGCCGTTTTTGCTCTCCTCAGACTCCTAGAGAGGCCCTGGAGCCAGGTGAGAAAGAAAAACGGGCCTACCAGGCTGTCATGTGCCAGGACCGGGGGGAGGGGGTCATGCATGCATGCGTGGGGGCGGGGCACATAGAATTATGGGTGTGGGCACACATGTGCTTGACCCCCCCCCCTTCCTGGCACACGATGGCAAAAAGGTTAGCCATCACTGGCCTATAGGATCTTTTTTAAATCTGATTTCTTTTGATAAGACATTTTTTTGTTTTATAATTATTCAGTCAACAGTGTCTGGATATTGAACAAATGATGTCATTCATTCTAAACCATGCATATTGTGGGACTTTCTTCGATCATACTGAAAGTCTTATCCATATGCAAATAACCAAGATGTTTATGCTTTATAATAGTTTCATCTTAATTACCTTTTATGCTTCTTGTTCAAAGTAAAACTGTTCACAGTTTTACTGTGGCTTTATGTGCTGTACATTAAAATAAAATGTATTATTTTTATTGGTTTTATTGAGCTTTTATGGTGTCGCTTTTCATTTGTTTTCAGTTGTATTTTATAAAATTGACGACAGAACTTTGTTTAGATAATAAACAATGCCATAAAATTATATTTGATTTTATGATCATAATTAATCAATCATGAAATAAAATGCAGCTCATCAGTATTTTGTGTCGCCGGATAGCCAGATTGTCCCAACCATTTGGGACAACAATGACTTAGATGACTGAGAATCACCATAGATATATAACCTGATGTTTTGCTGGAGAAACAATTAATATTTTTTTAAAATTTAAAATGGCATGTGTTGTTTTAAAGTTAACATCCAGCCTGCTTGCTGACATTGGATATTTTAGCAGTCCTTATCTCAGGGGTGTCAAACCCAAGGCCCGCGTGCCAGATCTGGCCCACGGGGTCGACCTGGAAACAGCGAAGGACCAGCCCGCGATGTCTCTGCCAG
>WNWU01012949.1:310275-324702 GCA_012654045.1 Ptyas mucosa | reverse complement strand
GTCTGTTCCTATCTTCTGACATATGGGGGCCTCTTTATGATGTTTGTCCTAGCCAAAAGGAATTCGACTGAATTGGTCCCTTTTCCAGTTGGATGCATTTCCTTTCTTAATTAAACACATTTCTTGCTTGCAATACTTTGAGTGAAGAGGGCCCTTCAATGGTCATCTATCTGAACCCGCATTCATCATCATCATTACTATAATAATGCTAGTGCGTTTGTGTGCATATCGGGCCACGGTCCATTCGTTACAGAACCCTTTCCCTCAACATTAGGAACACAAGTTAAAATAGGGAAGAAAATGGTAAGTGAACACCTGTCTACCCTAGACGAGTTCAAATCACCAGGACCAGATGGATTACACCCCAAGGTTCTGAAGGAACTGGCAGATGAGATCTCAGAACCACTGAACTATATCTTTCAAAGATCCTGGAGCACAGGGGAACTGCCAGAGGATTGGAAAAGAGCTGATGTATTTCCCATCTTCAAAAAAGGAAAAAAAATAGATCCAGGAAACTACAGACCTATCAGCCTGACCTCAATACCAGGGAAGATTCTGGAAAAGATAATCAAACAATGAATCACCGAACACCTAGAAGCAAACCAACTAATAACCAAAAGCCAACATGGGTTTGTCAAAAACAGATCATGCCAGACTAATCTTATTGCATTCTTTGACAAAGTGACAAAATTAGTGGACCAGAGGAATGCTGTTGATATAATTTACTTGGACTTTAGTAAAGCATTTGATAAAGTAGACCATAACCTACTACTAGATAAAGTAGAAAAATGTGGGTTAGACAGCATCACCACCAGATGGATTCATAACTAACTGACCAACCGCACTCCACGTGTAGTCCTCAATGGAACTGCATCTACATGGAGGGAAGTATGCAGTGGAGTACCCCAGGGCTCTGTTTTAGGCCCAGTGCTCTTCAACATCTTCATCAATGACTTGGACGAGGGGATAGATGGGGAACTCATCAAATTTGCAGATGACACCAAGCTGGCAGGAATAGCCAACACTTCAGAAGATAGGCTCAAGATACAGAAGGATCTTTTTTTATATTATTATAAAAGTTTTTATTGGTTAAAAATAAACAATATTATCGCTTACAATATGTGGAATTTTCATTATCCTTTTACAAAGATAATATATATTTTCTTTTTTTCACATACAGCAGATCTTCCCTTATTAAAATTTCAAATTTAACAACCGGATTTATACAAAAATATCAGTTCAGTATCCAGAGTAATATTAAAGTTTACAAAAATAAGAGATATCATAAAAGGCACAAAGTAATAGATTCCTCCCACTTCGTCATTTCTTGGTTCTGGATCTCAAGGTTCTGGCCTTAGCACCCCCATCCTCCCGGACCGCCACGGCCTCGCCCGCCCCCGTTCCTTGATCATCTGGTACCTCCCCTTCCTCGGTTCCTGTATCTTCACCCTCTAGGAGGGTCTTATGTTGCTCCAGATATGCCTGAGCCTCCGCCACACTACTAATTTTCTTCCTACTGCCCTCCCAGAAAATCATCAAACCTTCCGGCATCAACCACCTGAAGCCAATTCCCTTAAGGTACAATTTACTTGATAAAAAATAATAATTTCTTCTTAATTCTCGTACCTGTCTAGGGATCTGCTTCAGAATGGTGACCTCCTTGCCCCTGTATATCAGCGCCCCCGATCTTTGAGTTCTCAGTATTTCATCTCTCGTTTCCCTTCTCACAAATTTAATGTGGACCTCTCTTGGGACACTATGTAAAATTGCATATTGTGAGTTTACTCTATAAACTAGATCCATATCCCATCTCATAAAGTCCAAACCTCTTTCAATAAATTCGCCCAACAATTTAACCATCACTTCTCGCAGATCTTCCTGGTCCACCTCTTCCACATTTTGAAACCTGAGAAAATAAGACATTCTATCCAGCTGCGAGGTTAAAATTACATTTCCTCTCATTTCTTCCCTCTTCTGGATTGCCCGCACCTCCCCCTCCAAACCTCCCACCTTTTTCTTATTCTCCTCTGCCACCTGTTGAACAGCAATTAAATCTTTTTTCATAACTACCATTTCAGATTTTATTTCCAGTTGCCCTTTTTGCAGGTCATCAAGTTTATCAAGCTTCTCATCCAATTTTGCCAATTTCTCAAAAAAATTTTCCATGTCACCTGCAGCTGGTCTTTGTCCTTTAGCCATCTTACAGTAATAAAGAATGAGAGGTCCTCAGGTAGGCACAAGCATCCAGAGAGAGAAGATTCTCTTAAAAATCAGCACTGTTTCCTCATGATCCACCAGAGGGCGCTCACAGGAGCAACGAGTCCGGCTTGTAGAGTAGGTCAAACAGGAAACCAGAGGTGGGTGATGTCTTCAATTGTGTACAAAGAAGCAGGAAATCAGGCCCCGGCCATGATTCTCCAGAAGGAGAGAGGCCTCCAGCCTCCCTTCCCGAATTCTGCCTCCATCATTCTCCACAAAGAATCAGCGAGGTAAGAGGTCTCATTCTTTTTTCCTCCTCTTTCTTCTCAACCACGGCGCCCTTCCCAGCTACAAGGGGGGGGAGAAAAACTTCGACCCCCCCCTCACTCGCAGGACGCCTCGTCGCTTCGCCAATCAAGGTCTCTCCTTTTCTACTTATTCTCCGGCCTGCATCCCTTCCTCTTCCGATCGCCTCTTTACCTGCTGCCTTAATTTCGATATACACCGGGTCCTACAGGCACATAGGCACAGAACGGCCTTGGGAATGGCCGCTACGTGCCGCCCACACTCGCCGGAGCCTCGGGCGCGCCAGCATTGGCCGCCCAGCCCCTGGAATTGAGGCAGGGGACCCCTGGCGAGCTGCCCTTAACGGCGGATACCCCAAAACCAGGGCACCCAGCCCCGAGGGGCCTCCAGGCGGGGGGATTCAGACGCTGGGGCAAGAACTCACCCAGGCAGCGTCTGCTGCCATCCGGAACCGGAAATGATCTCAAGATACAGAAGGATCTTGACAGACTTGAACATTGGGCGCTATCTAACAAAATGAAATTCAACAGTGAAAAAAGCAAGGTTCTACATTTAGGGAAGAAAAACAAAATGCACAGGTACCGTATATGTCGTACCTTGCTCAATAGTAGTAACTGTGAGAGGGATCTTGGAGTCCTAGTGGACAACCATTTAGATATGAGCCAGCAGTGTGCAGCAGCTGCCAAAAAAGCCAACACAGTTCTGGGCTGCATAAACAGAGGGATAGAATCAAGATCACGTGAAGTGTTAATACCACTTTATAATGCCTTGGTAAGACCACACTTGGAATATTGCATTCAGTTTTGGTCACCACGTTGTAAAAAAGATGTTGAGACACTAGAAAGAGTGCAGAGAAGAGCAACAAAGATGATTAGGGGACTGGAGGCTAAAACATATAAAGAACAGTTGCAGGAACTGGGTATGTCTAGTTTAATGAAGAGAAGGACTAGGGGAGACATGATAGCAGTGTTCCAATATCTCAGGGGTTGCCACAAAGAAGAGGGAGTCAAGCTATTCTTCAAAGCACCTGACGGTAGAACAAGAAGCAATGGGTGGAAACTAATCAAGGAGAGAAGCAATTTAGAACTAAGGAGAAATTTCCTGACAGTTAGAAGAATTAATAAGTGGAACAACTTGCCTGCAGAAGTTGTGAATGCCCCAACACTGGAAATTTTTAAGAAGATGTTGGATAACCATTTATCTGAAGTGGTGTAGGGTTTCCTGCCTGGGCAGGGGGTTGGACTAGAAGACCTCCAATGTCCCTTCCAACTCTGTTATTCTATTCTATCTTGATGTTAGTTGAATTCCTAAGTACCTTACCTTCTTGGTAATCTGTATATCTAATTTCTCCATTAAATCCCTTTTCTGTTTCTCTGTAATGTTTTTCACCAGTATTTTTGTTTTATCTTTATTGATTTTCAACCCTGCCACCTTTCCATATTCTTCTATTAATTCTATTAATTTTGGCCCTACTTCTTGAGGTTCCTCTAGAATAAACACTAAATCATCTGCAAATGCTTGCAACTTATATTCTTCTTTTTTAATTTTCATCCCTTTTATCTCTTCATTTTGTCTTATATTTCTACTTAATACCTCTAATGTCAACACAAATAACAATGGGGATAAAGGACATCCCTGTCTTGTTCCTTTCATGATATTAACCTTCTCAGTCATATCTCCATTTATCATCACCTTTGTCGATTGTTTACTATAAATTGCTTTGATCATGTTTATAAAACTCCCCCCAAAGTCCATAGTCTGTAATTGGTTTATCATAAATTGCCAATTCACATTGTCAAACGCCTTCTGTGCATCGAGAAACTTCAATGCCATTTGTTTTTCTGGTTGTTTGTTTGTAATATTCCAAAGTGTTCAAAATTATCCTCATATTATCATATTATCTCTAATCTGCCTCTTAGGTAAAAAAAAACATTTTGATCTGTATGTATAAATTCATTTAACAACCTCTTTAGTCTATTTGCCATTATTGATGCAAATATCTTGTAATCCGCATTTAGCAAGGAAATAGGTCTATAGTTTTTAACTTGTTGTAGATCTGTATCCTCTTTCGGTATAAGTGTAATATATATGCCTCCATCCATGAATTTGGTATCTTTGCTTTTATTAATAGTTTATTGAATACATCCAACATTGTATTACTTATTACGTCCTGTAATGTTTTATATAGCTCTGCTGGCAGTCTATCTGGGCCCGGTGCTTTACCATTCTTTTATTTTTTAATCCCTTCTGTTAATTCCATCATCGTTATCCTTTCCTCCATTGCCTCTTTGTATTTTTCTGGAATTTTAGGTAATTCAGACCTTTCTAGGTATTGTTTTATTTTTTCTCCTGATATTCTCTCTTGTTTATAAAGTCTCTCATAATAATTCTGTACTATTTTTTTCTTTTCCTCATTTCGATAAAATATAGTTCCTTCCTCAACCATTAGTTGATTAATTAATTTTTTCTCTCTCTCTTTTTTCATTTTGTATGCCAACCATCTACCTGGCTTGTTTGCGTTTTCAAAGAAATTTTGTTTGGAAGTCTTTTTTTTACGTGCCAAGTCCTCTTTTTCAATTAAATTCATTTCATATTTTTTCAAATCCACTTGGTTTTTAATTTTTTTTAAAATTTGATTTATATGCTGCCCTTCTCCAGAGACTCAGGGCGGCTTACAATGCGTTAAGCAATAGCCTTCATACTTTTGTATATTTATACAAAGTCAGCTTATTGCCCCCACAATCTGGGTCCTCATTTTACCTACCTTAGAAAGGATGGAAGGCTGAGTCAACCTTGAGCCTGGTGAGATTAGAATTTGCAGTAATTTCAGGCAGCTGAATGTTAATAACATGCTTTAGTCTGCTGCGCCACCAGGCTCTTTTTTTAATCCTTTTATTTTGAGTATCTTTTTGTAATTCCATCTCTAGTTTCTTATACTCCTCTTCCAGTTTTTTTTGAGTTTGCCTTTTCTTTTTGATCCTTTTTCCCAAATAAGTCATTGCCAACCCTCGAATATATGCTTTCGCTGTATCCCACACATTCTGCAGTGAGGTATCTTCTTTTTTATTTTCCTTAAGAAAGAAAACCAATTCCTTCTCCATAAATTGTTGAAACTCTTTTTCATTTAATATTGTTTGTTTCAAAGTCCATCTTGGTCTCCTTCTTTGCCCCTTCCATGTAATTGTAATCGGATTATGATCTGCCCATATGTTTGCTTCAATATTTATTTCTTGTACATTAGCTAACAAATCAATTGACATCCACATCATGTCTATTCTAGACCATGACATATGTCTGTTTGAATAAAAAGTATATTGTTTTTCCTTCAAGTGTCTTTCTCTCCAGGCATCTTGAATACTTAATTCCTCAACCATTGTAAAGAAAGCTTTTGGAAGAGTTTTCCTAGGCTTCTTATTTGTCTTTGTCATCCTATAGTCCAAATCAACTTCTTTTATTGCATGAAAATCATCCATCATCCAGATATTTTCAGACTCAAATTCAGTTATTTTCCTGTGTAATTTCCCATAAAATTCTTCTTGATTGTCGTTTCTTGCATATATCGCCACCAAAAGTATTTGTTTATAGTTCATTGTTACTTCCACCATAAGAATCCTCCCTTCTTCATCAGCAAATATTTGTTTAGGTTCTAATGTGTTTTTAATATATAATACCACACTTCTTTTACTTTGATGTGTTAGTGCAGTAAATATTTCTCCCAATTTTGAATATTCCAGCAATTTTTTGTGTTGTTTTCTAATATGGACTTCTTGTAAACATATTATGTCCATTTTCAGTTTATCTAATTCGTTAAGAGTTCTTTTCCTTTTTATCACAGAATTTAATCCATTTATATTTATTGAGATTGCTTTTATTTTTTCTTCCATAGTTTGCTTATTACTAGCTTTCGCTGATCTTGTCATTCTTGTCTCTCTTTGATCTTTAGCATCTTTTGATCTTGCCCCTTCTCTTATTGCTCTTTCTTCTCATTCCTGTGCCGTCTCTCTTGCTTCTTCCTGATATCTAATCTCTTCCTCTCTCAATCTTTCCTCCTCTTGTAGCCCCAAATATTGCTCATAAAATAATTCCACTTTCTCTATGGAATCAAGTCTGTGTCTTTGTTCCTGCCAATTCACCAATATTCCTTCTGGTATTAACCACCAGAAGCTCACTCCTTTTTTGATTAAGCACTTTGTCAAAAACTGATATTCTCTTCTCAAATCTCTTACTCTTCTAGGTATTTGTTTCAGCATCACTATTTCTCTGCCTTTGTATTTTATTGGGCTATTCCTTGTCAGATGTAATATCTCTGCTCTTATTGCTTTCTTGGTAAATCTTACATGCACCTCTCTAGGTAATTTATTTCTTATTGCATATCTAGTCTGTACTCTAAAAATCTCATCAATCTCATTTAATATATTTTCTTTAGATTCCTCCATTGCTTCTGCCAACATCTCTGCCATGGCTTCAGCTAAATTCTCCCCCTTCTCTTCTTCTATGTTTTAGAATCTTAGATAATAATCTGCACAATCCATTTCAAGAGAAATATTTGTTTTTACTTGATTTTTATCAGTTATTGTAAGCCTATCATCTAGTTCTCCCACTTTTTTCTGTCATCTCTGCTTTTTCTTCCACTTTTTGTATTCTTTCTTCATTTTTTCCAATCATCCCCTTAACATCTTTTAACTCTCCTTCTACTTTTTCCATTCTCTCATCTAGTTTGCCTATTCTTTCTTTAAAATCTTCGTGAAATGCTTGTATCATATTTTTTAATTCCAATTGCATAGCCATGGTGTCCAATGTTCTCTGGGCTGCAGGACTTGAAGTTGTTGAAGAAGCTGTTGTAGGCAGATGTGTTGTTGTTTTCTTCATCTCATCACATCTTGATACTATAATCCACCAGGTTTATAATTCAAATACGGCTTTAATTTATAATCCAAATCACTAATCCACCCCTTTGGATGGATTAGAAAAAAAAGGGGGGGGAATCAACCAATCCCCAAACCAAAAATGAAAAAGAAAAACAAGCAAGAAGGTTGAATAAAAAAAAAGAAAAAGAAAAAAGGAGAATATCAAATCCCACTTTCTCATTTACTTCTCACTCTTCTGGTTCTTCTTACCATGATCCAAATTCTCTCTAACGAGGAATTAAAACATCCCAAAAGACCATAAAAAGAAATGCACACAAAAAAGTCTATGTAAAAGAAAAACAAAAAGACAAAAAAGGGATGCACTCCAACCAATCATTCAAAAAAAAAAGGAAAAAGTATAAACACAAAAAAAGGAAAAGAGAAAATAAAAACAATTGAAGTAGAGAAAAAAAATCCTAATAGTTAACAAGTAGAGTCTTAGTTTTATTAATTCTATTATCCAAAACAAGAGGAGTAAAAAAATATCTCAAAGACAGCACTGTTTAGCAAGTATCAGCAATCTTTCCTGTTATTTGTTCTTATATGAAGTTCAAAGGCACATCGTTCCAGCTTGCATTAAAAAAAGAATAACACTCCCAATGTGCAACTCTCTATTAGACACAACAGTTTCTTATCAGCTGGGCCAACATTGTGAAGGACATTCTTGTTCTTGTTTAATTTGTTCCATACAATACAATGTCTTTTCACTAAAGCCTCTAAATGGCACTGCAGTTTATTTTCATACAGAAAAAGTAAGAAGCCTTTTTTAAAAAATAGTTCATTCCATCACTTCAACTTACTTCAATTTCATTTAATAAAATCAAGAGTTTAAAAATACTCAATCAGGCTTTCTGCTCTTATTTTCTTGTTCTCCAAATCAATTCTGTAAATTCGTTCAATTTCCTTCTTCCATTTGGGCTACCTCACTTTTTCCACTGCTATACTACCAGAGGAGGAGAGCCGACACACGCCCACTCCCCCCTCCTCTTTTCCTGCCGCTTTCTGCTCTTTTGCCTGTTTCCGGGAGATTATGGAATGAAGCGTATATTTAAAAAACAAGCATCTCACCCAGATGATCCACACTTTCTTTGCTTCCTTGCTTCTGTTGTGACCGCCCCAGCTTTGTATCAGCACATTCAATGGTTGATTTCACAGTCATCCGGATGAGAGGCTTCTTCTGACTAGCCAGGGAATTTGTGATTTCCCTGTGCTTGCCAGTCTATGCCTCTCTTGTTCACCATCCCTACAGGATGGCTTCAGTCCAAAAAGACCGCCAAATGGCTGGGATATCAACAAATCTTTGGGAGCACCCGAAGAATACGTTGTTTCACTGTGACGCTGGCCATTCCCCCGCCTGCCATTTGAGTTTCTCAAATGCTCCCTGGCACTCCACAGTCCACTCTAGTGGCTAGCTGGGTCGTGGTTTGCCCCCCCCCTTTCCCTGTTTTTAGCAGTTTGGTAATGGGCAGGGCTGTTTTGGCAAAAAAGGGAATGAACTGCTGGTAGAAGTTTGTGAACCCGAAAAAGCTCTTCGGTTGCTTGTGGGTTGGAGGGGGTTGCCACTCCAGGATGGCTTTTACTTTTCCTGGGTCCATTTCTACCCCCTCACTCGACACTTGATAGCCTAGTTAGTCGAGGCGGGTCTTATGGAACTCGCATTTGGATAGCTTGGCATATACGTTTGCAGCCAGGAGTTTCTTTAGTACCTGGCAGACCAGTTTGTTATGCTCCTCCATCATTTTGGTGAAGATGAGAATGTCATCTTAAGTACACTAGGAACCCCTTGTACAGGTGCTCATGCAGCACTTTGTCCGAATGGCATTACTTTGAATTGGAAGCTGCCCAGTGGGCAGTTAAAAGCAGTCTTCCACTCATCTCCCTCTTTGATCCTCACCCTGTGGTATGCCTCCCTCAGGTCTAGCTTGGTGAAGATCTTCCCTTTTGCTAGATGGGCCAGCATGCCTTTCATTAGAGCAGCGGTTCCCAACCTGGGGATCGCGACCCCTTTGGGGGTCGAACGGCCATTTCACAGGTGTCGCCAAAGCCCTCTCTCGCCCCCCCACGCCTTCACTCAACCTCACCCTCTGTCTCTATTGGAGGGCTGCGTATCCCAGCTTGCAACACAGTGCCCCACGCTTTAGTAAGGAGAGCGGAGAGAGGCTGCGTGCGTTAGTCACGTGCATGCATGTGGGTGTGTGCACACGTGACTAGAAAAGATTCTAGTGCAGAAGTCCTGGGAAGTTCAGGGGCTCCCTGCTGCTGCTGCTGCTGCTGCCGCCATCCCCGATACCTGCAGCTGCAAGAGCTCAACAGAAAAAGTTCGAGTGAGTAAGTTCTTGGATTCCTTGCGCCACCGAGCTGTCTATGCCTGCAGAGGCAAAAGCCGCAAGGGAAACATTTTGGGTGAGCGAGTTCAGGGATTCCCTGCCGCCATCCCAATGCCGATGCCTGCAGCAGCAAAAGCCGCGCAGGAGAAGTTTTGGGAGTGCCCCCTGAAGCTCCCGTTTCAACCCTTGCCTCTGCCTGCCACAGCTTGAAGCTCCTGTTTTGGGTGCAGGAGAGAAAACAGGAAAGGGAGAGAGAGAGAGGGAGGGAGGGAGGGAGGGAGGGAGGAAGAGAGAGAGAGAGAGAGAAAAGAAAGAATGAAAGAAAAAGAGACAAAAAAGAGAGAGAGGAGGGGAGAGAAAGGGGGGTCAAGAAAGAGAGAAAAACAAAGTGGGGAGAAAGCAGGAAAGGAAGGGAGAGAGAGAAAGAGGGAAAGAGGAAGGGAGAGAGAGAAAAGAAAGAATGAAAGGGCAATAAAGAGAAAGAGAGAGAGGAAGGGAGAGAAAGGGAGGGTCAAGAAAGAGAGAAAAACAAAGACAGTGGGGAGAAAGCAGGAAAGGAAGGGAGAGAGAGAGAAAGAGGGAAAGAGGAAGGGAGAGAGAGAAAAAAAGAAAGAATGAAAGAAAAAGAGGCAATAAAGAGAAAGAGAGAGAGGAAGGGAGAGAAAGTCCTTGATTTATGACCAGAATTGAGCCCAAAATTTTGGTTGCTAAGCAAGAGCATTGTTAAGTGAGTTTCACATTGTACTCAATCCATGATCTCTCCTGGTTCTAACAGTCATATGCAAGTTAGGGAAGAACTATGCCATGTATCATCTTTTGCATTATTAAACCTATTATTAAATTTATTTTCATTAGAAGTTAAAACTGGATTCATATTGTTTTTGTGATTAATCACAATGCTTTAATTATGTTCAATTTGTAACAATAAAAATACATCCTGCATATCAGATATTTACATTACGATTCATAACAGTAGCAAAATTACAGTTATGAAGTAGCAATGAAAAAAATTTTATGGTTGGGGGTCACCACAACATGAGGAACTGTATTAAAGGGTCGCGGCATTAGGAAGGTTGGGAACCACTGCATTAGAGGGAGGGGATACATGTTTTCCACGCACATGCCATTTATCCCCCTAAAGTCCACACATAGTCTCATCATCCCATCTTTTTTCTCTTTGAACAGCACGGGAGCGGCCACCTGGGATTTTTCCAGCTGGATGAAGCCTCTGGCTAGGTTTTTGTTGATGTACTCCCTTAGCTCCTTCATTTCCTTTGGGGTCATGGAGTACATTTTTGGTTTAGGGAGCTTCGCGCCTGGTAGGATCTCAATCGGTTTTACTCCTTGGATCTCCATGTAGTCGAGCCTCTCTCTCAACCACTCTACCAATGGGCTGTGAAGTGCGGTCAGGTACTTCCATTCCCTGTGCTTGTCCCACTCGGTCCTCTTCGCTTTCCATTTCGGGACGAGAGCAGCTGGCGACCGAGGGGACCTTGGGAAATTCCACTTCAGCAGCCTTTGGCATCCACTTGCGCCCGGCACCCACCTCTGCTTGGTAAAGGTCCTCAGTGGCTATCGCTTCCTCCCATGTCACTGGCTTCTCGGTCCTTTCCACACGGACCTTCAGCCTGGCTGCCAGTGGGAGGGCCACCTCACCGGAGCAACTTGCCTGTGGCATGACCCCAGCTGGGGCAACACTAGGTTTAGCGGTTGCTTCCCCTGTCTTCTCCATCTCTGATCTTCCCTGAGTCTTTTCCACTCCTCCAGTGTTGTCGGAAGGGCGGTCGGGGCTCAGGACCCCAGTGTAGGTTTAGGAGATTTGGTTTAATATCAAGGCTCCGACTAATGAACCCAAGCAAATCAGAACTCTGAGACTTGGCTCCTTCTCAAATGTCTTCTTTAATGAGTACATCATATCAGCACAGCTTCAATGGAAAACCAAATCTAAATCTTTCCCATGGTTTCAGTATAATTAAACTAGGAAATAATCCCATTCCCAAGTGTCACAGGTTGTTAAGGATATAGTTGTGAGATAACCAGGACTGGTTATGAAGCAGAGCGTAGAGTTTTGCGCACAGAAACGGTGCTGAGAGTAGTTGTGAATAAACTGCATACAAACTGGTTTTTAAAGTAGTTTACTTATAGAGCAAAGCAAAAGCATAGTCCTTTTACCAATTCAAGTCTTAGCCATGCATAATCAATTCAGAGATACAAAACTTCTTACCGGTTCGTAGAACGATACATGAATCATTCAGGAACAATAAAAACAGTTCATAAAAGCAGTAATAAATAAACCATGATCAAATTGACCATGTAAAGAGATCAAAGATATTTACAACATAGCAGCAGGTAACAATATGGTGTAATGTCCACACCGACCACAAGTCAAACTCTCCTTAAATACAGTTGCTACAGAGCTCATCCAATCAGGATGCAGAATGACTCAGCAATACTCTTAAAGCTATATTATGCATATTCATACTATAAACATATAATGTTGGCTTATATATTACCTGGCCAACTAGTTAGGCAATGACCATTTCCTAACACAGGTCATGTTGGCCAACTGGATTAATTGGCGGGCTCTTCAGGTACTCCTTCCCCAACCTTAGCTGTTGCCAGTAGAGATTACCTTGGTTCTCATGAGAAAGCTCTGTTATGTCTAGTAATGCATTCCAACCTCCTTCTCCCCGTTCCCCCTCTGTGTGGCAACTGAGGAACAGAAAGATGGCTGCGGCCAGGTTCAGTTCGAAGTTGAAATTGTTACTGTTCAGGGTTGTGCAGATGCAAATAGATATTCCCTCATAGACTTCCCACTTTAGATACTTAGTTGTAAGCTTGATCCATGAGACAAAGTCCCACTTCTCTGTAGCTCGCAGTGAGCTCCTTTTTGCTCTTCCAGAATCCTCTAGTGTTATGCCAATGCTCCCAGTGACTCAGTCCCAAGGCTGCTAGCTTGATCCACTGGACAAAGCCCTAATTCTCTATAGCTTCTTGTGAGCTCCTTTTTGAGGAGCTGACAGAACAGCCTGACAGTAACTTATGATTTTCTAGTATTGTGTTTTAGTCACTTCTCTTATTAGAATTCCTGTTTCACATAGTTGGTCAATTAAATTCAAAGACTAATTTCCATTATTTTCAGGAGTCCAGAAAAGTGGCATAGAGGTAGCATCTGTTACTAAGAGCTCCCTCTAAAGCCTATTTTAATTTTTGATTTTACTTCATCCAATTTTATTTTACTTTATTTTCATTTCTTCTGCTGGAGACCGGTATTTTTATCGTCTCTGCCATGGGGAAGAAGAAGATGAGGCAGCGTTCACATTCTGCTTCTCAGAAGCTCCCCCTTCTTAGATTGTAGTCATTTGTCCAGCTGCTGCAAGGCTTGTGCAACAAGGGGATGAGGACTTCAAAAACAATATTACTGACTTTATAACCAGGCAATGCCTACTGACGGCACAAACAATTTGTAAATTTTTGAGCTTCTGACCACAGTTAACAACAAAGTGGACACTCTAAAAGAGACTTTTATTAAACTTAAACACAGCCATCCAAATACTACTTAATTAAAACAACCTCATGCAGAGGCAACTGTGATTCAAAAACAGATAATAGTGGTGGAAAGGTGGATCCTAATTTGGAACCTAAAAAGAGAGTGAGCAATAAGAGATTTAAGCCTACAACCAGAGGAGTGTGCAAAGCAAGTTCCACCCTCCCAGGAAGCATTAGACGAAAGGCAAGCAAATCATAACTCTTACTTATACCCAAATCAGATTACAAATCCAAAATAACAGTAAATAGAGGAAAATGGGGATCCAGAAGGGCACCCATTCTCTCCCTCAGCCAACTTCTACATCGTAAAAGGCAGTTGGTTGATTTGCAAAAGGTTGAATGGGTCCCATCCAGGAGAGACTCTAAACCAGTGGTTCTCAACCTTCCTAATGCCGTGATCCTTTAATACAGTTCCTCATGTTGTGGTGACCCCCAACCATAAAATTATTTTCGTTGCTACTTCATAACTGTAATTTTTTACTACCGGTTCTGTGGGCGTGGCTTATTTTGTGGGCATGGCTTGGAGGTCATGTGACCGGGTGGCCATGGCTATGTGTATAGGGACTACTCAGAGGGCTGAAAAAAGTCATTTCTGACAGGTCCTCGCACTTTTGACTGGTCCTCACACTTATGACCATCCTCACATTTATGCCCGTGCAGCATTCTTAACAACCATGTCACTCATTTCACAACTGCTTCTCTTCACCATGGTGACAAGATAGGGCAAAAACGTAAAATGTGAGGACAGTCATAAGTTCGAGGACTGCTCAAAAGTGCGAGGACCAGTCAAAAATAACTTTTTCAGCCCTCTGAGTAGTCCATGTGCACAAAAGGACTACCCAGAGGGCTGAAAAAAGTGATTTCTGACAGGTCCTTGCACTTTTGACCGGTCTTTGCACTTATGACTGGTCATCATTTATGCCCATTGTAGCATTCTTAACAACCATGTCACTCATTTCACAACTGCTTCTCTTCACCATGGTGACAGGATAGGGCAAAAACGTAAAATGTGAGGACAGTCGTAAGTTCGACGACTGGTCAAAAGTGCGAGGACCAGTCAAAAATAACTTTTTCAGCCGTCTGAGTAGTCCATGTGCATAAAAGGATACAGCAATAGAGAGGGATGAAGGAAGAGAAGG
>WNWU01012949.1:292111-309682 GCA_012654045.1 Ptyas mucosa | reverse complement strand
TATTACCCTTCATCCTCATCTCTAATCTTAATCAAATTCAATTTTTCCCTTCTATTCTATATTATACCCCTTCCCATTGTCATCTATTTTTATATCCATCCTCACATTGGTTAATTATGTAATTATGTAATACAGTTGTTTAATACAAATTCAACATTTTAATATAAATCAATTAGTTATATAACTATCTTTTTTATATTAATCAATATGAACATGAATATTCCAATTACTTCCATGCAATCCAATTTCTTACAAATCAATTAATTATATTTACCAATAATAATAAACCAAATAATTACCCCCATATATTCCTCCAAACCACAACTTAACCATTTCTGCTTTCAACACAATATACAATTAATAGTATCTCAATTATTACAATTCCCTAGTTAAATAGAGGTTTTTTTCTTTTGTGTTTTAAAATCTTGAACCTCCTCTTTTGCCCTAAATTTCCCATTGTTTGCAGTTTTGCACCTACCTTTTTTGGTGAGGAAAAAGAAAAAGAAATCTCTCTCTACCTCATTTTGTCACGTTGCAGCAAAGACCCTGCTTTACTTTCAGTTTCGCTTTTCAGCATAGCTGGGGGGGAAAAATCTGCACCTCTTTGCAGCTAGCAACAGAGCCCTGCGCAAAACAGCTGAGAGCAAATCAGCTGAGAGTCGGGAGGCCGATCTAATCAACTTATGGTAATTAACCTATGCTGAAGCTGAAAGGGGCTGTTTTTTCTATTTTTGCAGGCACCGGTCTACTCATTTGTTTTCTTTTAACACTGATCAGCTGTAGGGCGGCCCTTTGAAGCCCCGCAGCAAGAATTTAAAGTTTTTTTCCCTCTAGCCCTCAGCTGGGACTCAGGAGGCAGCAATAGATTGGGAGTGGGAGGGGTAAGCGACCGGTGACCGGCGATCCAACAGAGGCAGAGGGTGAAGGTGAGTGAAGGCGTGGGGGGTGAGAGAGGGCTTTGGCGACCCCTGTGAAATGGCCGTTCGACCCCCAAAGGGATCGCGACCCCCAGGTTGAGAACCACTGCTCTAAACCCTTCTATCATTCAAACACTACTATTGTCAGTCAGTATGTTGTTCAAAATGAAGCCTTTTGTCGAGCCCAATCTCCTGCTTGACAACACATATGGGAGGAGGAGGAGAGGAGGCCATGGGAATGCGACCCGAAGATACCTGAAAGCATGGGGATACTCTTCACAGGGGCTGGTGATGGTGGCACAGGGTGTTTAGGCGGCCGGATGCGTCAGGGGAGAGGCTCGACAGTGAATGGAAGGATCACGGACGAGCAGGGGAGGCGGCAGCATTTGATGATGTCACAGGCTGGCACAGGGATAATTGATGGCCCATTTGAATGTCTCACTCGGCTGGATATAGCTCAGCTGTTCATTATGTGTGTGGGATGGGTGGAGCCTGCGCAGACATATAAAAAACGCTGAGAGGCAGTTGCTCTCAGCGCCAACTTTAAACTAATGTAACTTAGTGTTGCCGTGGAGCTACCTTGCAGCTGCAATAAACCATTTGCCAACTCCAGTTTCATAGTGGATTGTTTGGGGCTGTCAAGGTTTGTTTAGGAACGCTGAGACCTTTTTTGAGCAAGTTTGAGATCTTTCTATTACATGTGTCTCACACAGAAGAAGTTAGCTCATTAATAACGCATCTTGGCAATATGAGTCCCTTTGCTTTAAAGTTCAGTTGTAGCAACATAAAAGTTGGCAACTCCAAGGATGTTCTATCACCACTGTCCTTAAGAAGAGACAGCCTGAATAAACAACCTGTACCTCCCAAAGCAAGTCAGTTTTCTGAAGAACCCTTAGAGAAAAGTTGATTACCTCTTTCAGTACCCTGTCAGATACTGAACAAGTACTGTAGGTATTATAAAATGTCTTGATGAACTGAGAGAATTACTACCAATAACACATAAAGCTGCTAAACCAGTGGTGAAATCTAACAATTTTCGCTACCGGTTCTGTGGGCATGGCTTGGTGGTCGTGTGACTGGGTGGGTGTGGCCAACTTGACATCATTCACATCACTCACTGTTAGATTCAGGAGCTGCACATTTTTTTAACAAGTTTTATTAAATTTTTCTTTTACATATTACATATTTTATGAACAGAGTATTGACTGGGTCACATCTTATACAACTTATAACATAGTTATATATTGATTTTTATAATCTATTCCAATCTTCTTTTTCATTTTTTCCAAATACAATTTACATATTTCAATTTCTGCCATGATATTCTTTTTCCCTACTTTTTTATCTTATCTTAATCTCTTCTTAATACATAGTATATAAACAATATCACCATCCGCCCTTCAAATCCTAATTTCTTAGCATTACTTCAATTAATTATCTTATTTCTCCATTTATAAAGTATATTTCTCAAAATCCCCATCACATTTTTAGTTATAAACAATGTACTTCATCTTATTCAATTTTTACTTTGAAACCCTTTAACTTAATTGACCTTCCACATCTTATCTTAAACTCTTCTAAGTACATAATAAACAATATCACTATCTGCCCTTAATTCCTAATTTCTTATTATGGCATCAATTATTTTATTTCATCATTTACAACATATTTCAAAATCCCCATCACACTTTTTTACATTTCAATTTTATCTCTTGATTTCAGTTATTTTCATAATTGAACCAAATTACCACTTCATATTTCATCTGCTGTTCATTTTACAATACACAATATACATCATCATATTTACTTTTTACATTCACAATTACTAATGTTAATACAGTTCCCTTAGATCTACTAATATACAGGTGAAACTCGAAAAATTAGAATATCGTGCAAAAGTTCATTTATTTCAGTAATGCAACTTAAAAGGTGAAACTAATATATGAGATAGACTCATTACATGCAAAGCGAGATAGTTCAAACCTTGATTTGTCATAATTTTGATGATTATGGCTTACAGCTCATGAAAACCCCAAATTCACAATCTCAGAAAATTAGAATATTGTGAAAAGGTTCAATATTCTAGGCTCAAAGTGTCCCACTCTAATCAGCTAATTAAGCCATAACACCTGCAAAGGGTTCCTGAGCCTTTAAATGGTCTCTCAGTCCGGTTCAGTAGGAATCACAATCATGGGAAAGACTGCTGACCTGACAGTTGTGCAGAAAACCATCATTGACACCCTCCATAAGGAGGGAAAGCTTCAAAAGGTAATTGCAAAAGAAGTTGGATGTTCCCAAAGTGCTGTATCAAAGCACATTAATAGAAAGTTATGTGGAAGGGAAAAGTGTGGAAGAAAAAGGTGCACAAGCAGCAGGGATGACTGCAGCCTGGAGAGGATTGTCAGGAAAAGTCCAATCAAAAGTGTTGGGGACTTTCACAAGGAGTGGACTGAGGCTGGAGTCAGTGCATCAAGAGCCACCACACACAGACGGATCCTGGACATGGGCTTCAAATGTCTTATTCCTCTTGTCAAGCCGCTCCTGAACAACAAACAACGTCAGAAGTGTCTTCCCTGGGCTAAAGACAAAAAGAACTGGTCTGTTGCTCAGTGGTCCAAAGTCCTCTTTTCTGATGAGAGCAACTTTTGCATCTCATTTGGAAACCAAGGACCCAGAGTCTGGAGGAAGAATGGAGAGGCACACACTGCAAGATGCTTGAAGTCCAGTGTGAAGTTTCCACAGTCTGTGTTGATTTGGGGAGCCATGTCATCTGCTGGTGTTGGTCCACTGTGCTTCATTAAGTCCAGGGTCAACGCAGCCGTCTACCAGGAGATTTTGGAGCACTTCATGCTTTCTTCCGCAGACGAGCTTTATGGGGATGCTGACTTCATTTTCCAGCAGGACTTGGCACCTGCCCACACTGCCAAAAGTACCAAAACCTGGTTCAATGACCATGGGATTACTGTGCTTGATTGGCCAGCAAACTCGCCTGACCTGAACCCCATAGAGAATCTATGGGGCATTGCCAAGAGAAAGATGAGACACATGAGACCGAACAATGCAGAAGAACTGAAGGCCGCTATTGAAGCATCCTGGTCTTCCATAACACCTCAGCAGTGCCACAGGCTGATAGCATCCATGCCACGCCACATTGAGGCAGTAATTGATGCAAAAGGGGCCCAAACCAAGTACTGAGTACATATGCATGCTTATACTTTTCAGAGGTCCGATATTGTTCTATGTACAATCCTTGTTTTATTGATTTCATGTAATATTCTAATTTTCTGAGATTGTGAATTTGGGGTTTTCATGAGCTGTAAGCGATAATCATCAAAATTATGACAAATCAAGGCTTGAACTATCTCGCTTTGCATGTAATGAGTCTATCTCATATATTAGTTTCACCTTTTAAGTTGCATTACTGAAATAAATGAACTTTTGCACGATATTCTAATTTTTCGAGTTTCACCTGTATACTTTATTTCCCTTCCTCCTTTCCACTATTCTTCCCCTTTTAACCATTTTCTCTTGGTCTCTCCAGAATTCCACTTCTTAATAATTTTCTCCCTTCATCCCATTCTCTTGTCTTCTTTTTCTTTTTCTTCTTTTTCTTTTTATATTTATTATATGTTTTCTCCTGAATCCTTTCTCTAACTTTTGAGTCTATTATTCGCCTAATTCGCCCCCAGCTTTTACCTAATCTTTTCCCATTTCCTTCTCTTCCTTTTGATTGATTTTTTTTTGGGAAAATATTCCCCCCCAGCCATTCTTTTTTACCACTGTAAATTCCAGTGTAATCATCTAACTTTTTACCATCAGTTTCTTTACCTTCAATATTATTTTCTTGCTTCTTATTTATATTCTCTTTTTCCTGTTTAGTGTGTTCTAACAAAAAGTTCTAACTTTTTATTGGCCTTTATTGAGTCGTGCACGTTTTTAAGCATCTCAATTAATTCCTCACACATCCAAGACTCCATATTGTCAATTAAAAAAATTATTGATATTTTAATTTATATTTAATTAAGATTTAAATCCATATAGTCTCTTTTTTATTTCCAGATAATATCCAGTACAAATGTTTGTCCAATCCACTCCAATTTAAAGCTTTATTGTTTTCCACCTCCTTTAGAAGTCGAGACCAAGCAGTTTAAGTAAAAACAAATACTCCTTAAAATTTTTCACAGCTCTTGTAGTGATCAAGGTCACTGTCATTTCTTTCAATTTTCAAGCCAGTCATTGTAGTGCTTTCTTTCCACCAGCAGATGTCTGTCTCCAATCCACAATTCTCAGAAAAACGAAGTATCCAGCTTGCGAAAGTGTTTTAAATACACATAGAAAATACTTTCTCTCAAATTTCTTTTCCTTTTATTGTTTTTAATTTCTCCAAGTTCAGTTTTAAATCCAATTGTAAAATTTCCTTTCTTGGGCTTTAATATTTTAATCTCCTTTTTGTTCTTCCTTCAAATTTCAAAACTGTCAAAATTATTTCAAATCCTCATTGAAAAGTACTTTCCCTCGGGTTTCTTTTTCATGTATTAGTTTTAATTTCTCCAAATCCAATTTTAAATCCAAATATAAAGTTTTTGTTTCTGGGCTTTAGTACTTTAACTTCCTCTTTATTATTTATTATTTATTTTATTTTTATTTGATCTATATGCCGCCCTTCTCCGGAGACTCAGGGCGGCTTACAATGCGTTAAGCAATAGCCTTCATACTTTTGTATATTTATACAAAGTCAGCTTATTGCCCCCACAATCTGGGTCCTCATTTTACCTACCTTAGAAAGGATGGAAGGCTGAGTCAACCTTGAGCCTGGTGAGATTTGAACTTGCAGTAATTGCAGGCAGCTTGATGTTAATAACAGTGCTTTAGTCTGCTGCACCACCAGGGCTCTGTTCTTCTCCCTCCATTAAAATTCCCATGTGCCAATTAGCCGCTCATTTCCTCACCGGGACACCTTTTAAAGGTTTTTTTTTTAAATTCCTTTTTTACCTGTGAGTTGGCCAATCACTCACCTGGTACCAGTACTCTATTCAAACACCACTCCTGCACAAAGTCTTATTCCGGTTTCCCCAGCTTCAAAGTAGTCGCTTTTAATGGCCACCACCCCCGCCGCTGGTTTGAAGAGCTGCCTCTGATCTTTCAAGGAACTTGCCTGTTCCTCTTGGTCGTCTGAAGAGCCTCTCCGTCTTCACCGTTCCTACAGGACAGTTCTGGTCCGAAGACCCACCCCCCCCTGACAGTGGTTTGTCTGGCTGGATTTTCGTGTGGAACAGCCACTCGCTGGATGCCCATTTCATTTCCCCAGCCTGGCTAAGTCCACCCTGGCCCAGAGCGCTCCAGACACTGTGCCATCACAGCCAAACCGCTGCTCCACAGAACAGCTGAGAGGTGCTCTGCCGGGCACCACCCAATGAAGTAATCAGGTGGCCAGCCCTCTCGCACCTCTCAAACACAAACTGCTTTGCTTTTTGCTTTGCTTTGCTATTGAAGGCTGGGCTGAAGGAAATGAAAGAAGGCAGCCTGAGCTCAAGAGGGGAGGGCCCAGGGGTGATTGTGGCTTGCTGCCAAAACCTCAATGCACAGCTGAGGTGTAGCCAGGATGTTTTCCTGGCAAAAACCCCGATGCACAGCTGAGGTATAGCCAGGATGTGGGTGGGTATCTGGTGGGTGGATTAGAAGTGCATGGGAGGTGTGGAGCTGGTAATTAAGATAATTGTTCACATGGCTTACATAAGGTGCTGGGGAGCATGGAGCAACAGCTCCAACAATATTTTCTTTTTCTTGTTAATGGATGTCAATCTATACCGAGATAGAGATAAAGAACCTTCCAATCATCATCATCATCATCATCATCATCATCATCATCATCATCATCATTGTTTGGAGTCTGTTATTTCGGAACTGTTAAGGATATTGTTGTGTTAACCAACCAGCAGAGCAAGTGCACAGAGAAACGGCACTGAGAGCAAATGAATACAATACATACAAACTGGTTTAACAAAGCTTTTACTTTGTAGTGGAAAAAACAATTGCATAGTCTTTTAATCAATCCAAGTCTTTAGCCATTCAAATCAGTCCGGAGTTACAGAAATCTTCTTACCATACAAAACAGCAGTAGGTAAGAAACAGCAATTCAACACTGTTAATCCATCCACGATGAGAGCTCCTTCACACACGACGGTAACAGTTCCAACCAACAAGTCATTCAACAATGACTATAGCTCGGCTCTCTTCTTATATACAGTTTACACTAGTAATTATCCACTTAAGATAAGTGGAGTCAGCAGTGCAATGACTCAACAGTACAATTAGGATAATTGCAGTCAGCAGTCAGTCAGCAGTCAATTACAATGACTCATCAGTACAATTACTCAGCATTACATCTTAAAGTTACAGAACTCATTTACAGTTATAGAACACATATATTGCCTGGACAACCCATTAGGCTTACACAACATCCTAACAGGAACCTGACACACACACACACATACACTCACATATACGTGTTTGTGTGTATGTATATATATTTGCCGTTCCTCATGCAGAGAATAGAAAATGAGCTGAATGTGGAAATCACAGCTGCAGAAAGTTATGTCAATCTGTGCCAAAAATGCCACAGCTGTAATGAAGAACCTGAAGATTTACTACTGACTCTGGTTACACAAGGAAAGAGTCCTGAAAAGCAAACACCTGAAGACATCCATAAGGCTCCCGATACAACTCTGTGTTATTCACTACACACTATTTTTTCTGCAGTCTTTGACCCTAACTATATATGTGTAAATCAATAACCTGGAAAATCAAATTTCAAACTATTTTTGAGTCAGTTTTCCAGAAATTGTGGAAATTTTACAACTTTTCCCCATGGTTGTTAAATCAATCACCACTGTTAAGTGAAGCATGTGGTCATTACCCGAATCCGGATTCCCGCATTGACTCTGCTTGCCAGAAGCCAGCTGGGAAGGTTGCAAATGACAATCACATGACCCTGGGATGCTGCAACTGTCGTAAATACATGCCGCTTGCCAAGCGCCTTAACTTTGATCATGTGATCATGGGGATTCTTTGACGGTTGTAAGTGTGAGGACCGGTCATAACCCACTTTTTTCAGTGCCATTTTAACTGTACCAAAAACAAGGGATGGTTTGGGCTACCGGACTGGGAACTGTATTATCAGGCCTCAGTGCTCACTTTTCCCATACCATACAAATGCATGCCACTCCAATTGTAAATCATGCCCTTCTATTGTCAATATTCTTTTTTTTTATAAGAAAAGTTTTTATTGGTTAAAAATATACAATATTATAGTTTACAATATGTTGAATTTTCAATATCTTTATAAAAAAGATATTTAAATTATTATTTTCTCTTTTTTTAAATTCTCACACAACAGACGTTATTATGTTAAGTCAAAACAAACAACCGGATTATATAAAAGTTATGTAAACAAAGAAAGCCAATAGCCAAAATAGTATACAAAGTACAGTGAAAAGAAAGAGTAAAAAGAGATATCAAAAAAAAAACATTAGATAATAGATTCCCCTCCTTTCTTCATTTCCTAGTTCTAGCTCTTAGAACCATGGCCTGGCCTCCCCCCTCCTCCCGGGCCGCCACAGCCCCGCCCGCCCCCGCTCCTTGTTCATCTAATACTTCCCCCTCTTCAGCTCCTGTATCTTCTCCCTCTAGGAAGGACTTATGCTGCTCAAAAAAGGCCTTAGCCTCCGCTACGTTATTAATTTTCTTCCTACTGTCCTTCCAGAAAATCATCAAACCCTCCGGAATCAACCACCTAAAGCCTACTCCCTTAAGGTACAACTTGTTTGATAAGAAATAATATTTTCTCCTTAATTCTCGTACCTGTCTGGGAATCTGCTTTAGGATGGTGACCTCCTTGCCCCTGTACACCAGCGCCCCCAGTCTTTGTTTTCTCAATATCTCATCTCTCAGTTCCCTTCTTACAAATTTAATATGGACCTCTCTTGGGACACTATGTAAAATTGCAAATTGTGAGTTTACTTTATACACCAGATCCAAATCCCTTCCAGTAGACTCCAAATCTCTTTCAAGAAATTCACCCAACATTTTGACCATCACTTCTCTCAAGTTTTCCTGGTCAAGTTGTTCCACGTTTTGAAACCTGAGAAAATAAGACATCCAATTGTAAAGTTAGCATTGCATTTCCTCTCCCTTCTTCCACCCGCTGGAGTGCCCGTACCTCCCCCTCCAGACCCCCCATCTTCTTCTTGTTTTGCTCTGCCAGCTGTTGAACATCATTTAAATCTTTTTTCGTAAGTGTCATTTCAGATTTAATTTCAGATAATCCTTTTTGTAAATCATCCAATTTATCCAATTTCTGATCCAATTTTGCCAGTCTTTCCAAAAATTTTTCCATGTCACCTGCTGTTGTTTTGTGGCCCTTGGCCATCTTGCAATGATAGAAGATGAAAAATCCCAAAAAACAAGCCTCCAGGAAAGAAAGAGAAAGAGGGATTGACAGTCGGTGTAATTTTTCCAGTATCCACCAGTGGGCGCTCACAGGAGCAACGAGTCCGGAGTGCAGAGTAGGTCAAACAGGAAGCTCGAGGTGGGTAATGTCTTCAGTCGTAAATAAAGAAGCAGGAAGTCGGACCGCTGCCATAGCTCTCCACCGGGAAGAGAGGCCACCAGACCTCTTTAACAAATTCTGATTCAGCCATCCTCAAGAAAAAGTCAGCAAAGGAAGGGTTTTTTTTCCATTTCTTTCCCCCTACTTCTCAGCCAAGGCACCTTTCCAGCTACAAGGGGGGGGGGAACTCCAACCCCCCCCTCTCACCTCCAGGATGCCTTGTCAGCTCTCTGCTCCTTGCAGTTAAAACTCCGTCATGCCACCTCAACTCTCCGGTCGATCAGCTCCCAGTCCGCTGTGTCTTTCAGGTAAGCGCCGGTCCCCTTAGGCGCTGTGGCGCCTCAGCGGCCCCAGAAAAGGCCGCCGATCGCCTCCCTCCCCCGCTGGAGCCTCGGGCGTGCCAGCATCGGCCTCCCGGCCCCTGGATGTGAGGCAGGGGACCCCTGGCGAGCCGCCCTCAAACAGCAAACGCCCCAATATTAGGGCGTTTGGCCCATAGGGCCTCCAGATGGGGGGGATCGGACACTGGGGCCAGAGCTAGCCCGATCAGTGTCCGTCGCCTCCGGGACCGGAACCGGAAGTCTATTGTCAATATTCTTTTGTTCTTCAAATTTATCCACTCCTTCACCCATGTGAGCACTCAGGCCTCATAATACAGTTCCCAGTCCAGTAGCCCAAACCCTCCCTTGTTTTTGGTATCTTGTAGCATTTTCAATTTGATTCTTGGTTTTTTGCCTTGCCAGATGAACTTTAACATCAGTCTATTTAAATCTTCAAAAAACTTTTTCCCTAATTTTATCAGAATTACTTGAAACAAGAATAGCAATTTCGGTAGAATATGTCAGCCTTGGAAGCCATATTAGGCCAGAAGCTTCAATGCTGCCACCTCCTCATGTGTGGGAAAGTAGGACGGGGGATTTAGGAGAGGGGAATTAGTAAACATAATAGCATTCTTCCTATTGGTTAAGGTCAGGGCGATCCAGCATCTGGAGGAGGAGTGGTCAGGGGCTGAGTCGAGGTGGAATGGCCGTTGATTGGAGCATGTGATCGACTGGGGAGAAAGGGGGTGGTTTTGGGAGCTTTGAATTACTGAAGGAAAGCCCGGGTTTTTCAGATTCGGGATTTCCCAGATGTGCCAGTTTCCCTATTGCTATTAAAGAGAACTTTGGAAAATGCCTGCTTCTGCGTCTTTACTGGGAGTTGGGGGTTTTCTGGAACGCTGACAGAATATTCATTTATGATGTGGCTATCCTTCTGACCGATGAGAGCTGTAGATTTTTCCATTTGTCCAGATCTGTCTTTATTTGCTGTATTAATTTAGTATAGTTGTCTTTTTTAATGGATGTACATCTTGTTTTTAGCAAAATTCCCCAGGTATTTAACTATTTAAGTTATCTGCATGTCCAACTTTTCCGTCAGTATGATTTTCTGTTTATTTGTATCCTTATGGATGTCTTCAGGTGTTTGCTCTTCAGGACTCTTTCCTTGTGTAACCAGAGTCAGTAGTAAATCTTCAGGTTCTTCATTACAACTGTGGCATCTTTGGCACAGATTGACATAACTTTCTGCAGCTGTGATTTGCACATTCAGCTCATTTCATATCCTCTGCATGAGGAATGGCAAATATATATACATATACACAAACACGTATATGTGAGTGTATGTGCGTGTGTATATATATATAATGTGTGTATATATATGTGAGTGTGTATTCTCCTCTTCTCCTTTAGGGGAAATAGTCTATTCTGCCTCTTTTAATATTCTGAAGAATATTTTATTCTGCAGAGTGGGGACCTTCCCACAGCTGAAATAGATTTTTATTTTTGTATGAAAGCTGTAATGCAGCCCTGAATCTTTTGGCGGGCAAATCATGGGTGTTCCATTGCATCTTTGTAAAAAAAGAAAAAAGATAAATACTTGTATTTGTCCTGGCAATTGCCAGGCATCAACACAGAATCCAGGGGATTAAAACGGAAAGTGTTTGTGTGTATATGTGTGCGACCGTCCCCTTCCCACAGAAAAGGATCGCCTGCCTGGTCCTGCAGCAGTTTGTGTGTGTGTGTGTGTGTGTGTGTGTGTGTGAAAGAGAGAGAGAGAATGCCGCTGCCTGCCAACACAGCCCCCTCCTCAGCACCTTCACGAAATTCTCGATCAAGGATCCCCTGCCTGATCTTGCAGCGGAGTGTATATCAGTGGTGGGTTGCTACCGGTTCACCCTGGATCAGGTGAACTGGTAGCGGTGGTGGCGGGAGGCTCCGCCCACCTGCCCGGACACTTCTGCGCATGCGCAGAAGTGTTGTGTATGTGCGCGAGCACATGAGCGCCCACGAGCAAACCGGTAGCAACAGATTTTGAAACCCGCCCCTGATGTATATGTGTATGTATGTGAGAGAGAGAGAGAGGGAGAGAATGCCGCTGCCCATCAATGCTGCCCCCCAGCACCTTCATGGAGGGCCTGATCATGGGCCGAGCATCCTGCCACTGCTGCTGCCCCGCCTGCCACCGCCACTGGCCAGCGCCTCCACTGCTCAGCAGAGGCCCACCCCTCGGATTCCCGATTGGCTGCTGGAAGGCATGGCTGCTTGTCCCTTGGGACGAATCACTGGAGTACAATGATCCCTCTGTGAAACACCCATGATCTTTTGAGCAAAATGGAAGACTGCGTAATGAAAGAAAGCTAGGGGAGGAACAAATTTGATTTCAACCAGAACATTCCACAATAGACAATTTTACACCATCTCATAACAAAACAACTGTTAGGATATGGTACAAGCCTAACAGGTTGTCCAGGCAATATATGGGCAATATATGTGTTCTATGACTTTAACATGAATATGTATTCTATGACTTTAAGATGTACTGCTGAGCCATTGTAATGCTGAGTCATTGTACTGCTGAGTCATTGTATCCTAATTGGATAAGTACTATTGTAACTGTATTTAAGAAGGGAGCAGAAATGTAGTCATTGATGATATGCTATCATTGTGGGTGGATATGCTACCAGCGTGATCTGTTACCAGCGTGAACTTGCTATTTATTACCTACTGCTGTTTGTATGGTAAGAAGACTTTTGTATCACTGGACTGATTTGAATGGCTAAGACTTGGATTGACTAAAGACTATGCGATTGTTTTTCACTACAAAGTAAAAACTTTGCTAAACCAGTTTGTATGTATTTTATTCATTGCTCTCAGCACCGTTTCCCTGTGCTCTACGCTTTGCTGGTTGGTTAACACAACAATATCCTTAACAACAACTAATGGCAAGAAACTATTTACTGCCTTTATAGATCTCAGTGCAGCTTTTGAGTCTATCAACATAAACATTTTGTGGGAGAAATTGGCTAATTTAAATATAGAACTCAGATTCTTACTCTTCATTAAGGCCCTCTACTCACTCATTTTAAAGTTTGTATGGGTTTAAATAGTTCCCTAACTAACAGTATACATACACATAATGATGTTAGGGTTGTATTCAATGCTTTTTAAGTTCTATGTCAATGATATTCCAGGATTTCTTTATATACTTCAGACACTCATATGCCAAAGTTCCATGATAAATGTATTAATCTCCTTTTGTATTCTAATGATATGGTTTTAATGGTGCACTCTCAAATAGGCCTTAGAAGACTGTTGCAAAAGCCAAATACAGGTAGTCCTCGACTTACAACAGTTCATTTAGTGACGGTTCAAAGTTACAATGACACTGAAAGAAGTAATTTATGACCATTTTTCACACTCATGACTGTTGCAGCATCCCCATGATCGTGTAATTTACATTCAGATGCTTGACAACTGACTCACATTTATGATGGTTGTAGTGTCCCGGAGCCATGTGATCCCCTTTAGTGACCTTCTGACAAGCAAAGTCAATGGGGAAACCAAGTTCACTTAACAACTGTGTTACTAATTTAAGAACTACAGTGATTCAGTTAACAAATGTGGTGAAAAAAGTCATAAAATGGGGCAAAACTCACTTAAATTTCTCACTTAGCAACATACATTTTGGGGTCAATTGTGGTCATAAGTTGAGGACTACCTGTACCTACTGTGCTCTTAATTTTTTAAACATCAGATAAATGGGGAGTCTATTGAACAAGTGAATTCTTTTGCTTATTTAGGAGTGGTTGTTACCAACACAGGGTTTTGGGCAAATCTTTTTAAAAGAAGCTCAGCAAGGGCTGAGGCAAGTACTAAAAGATTATATAGACTAATTATAATTACCCAGGTACCTTGTTCCCTATACTGAAAATATTCAGCGCAAGAATAGTCCCAATGCTGAATTATGGTGCAGAATTGTGGGGCCTTATAAAAGCTATTTCACTTGAACAAGTTCAGACCCACTTTTTAAGAAGCATACTGGGAACTGATAACACATCAGCCCCTGTGGTCAGGGCAGAAACAGGTATCTACTCCATACATAGCCAATCAATAATTAAAGTTTTTACATACTTGCAGAGGATCCATTCAATGGACCCTGATTTGCTAGCCAAAATATGTTTATCAGAACAGATAAAAATAACAGCAAAGAGAAGCTACTCTGAAAAGCTGAGGAATCAGGTCTCAGCAAATGAACCAACAAATGTCTGGACAAGCCTAAAGTATATAATTGGCTACAGCATATCTCCTTCCTTTACTGAAGGGAATCAGTAACTGGCAGATGACCTGAATGTGTTCTACTGTAGGTTTGAGAGGAAATCACTGTCAACTATTGTTACCCTCCCCATCTCAGATACACCAACAATACCCAAATCTCCTACACCTGACTCCATTCCTCTGGACCCCCCCCCCCCCACATACTTCTGGTAATCCTAGAAAAAGAAGTGAGAGGTCTATTTCATTGACAAAAGACTGGAAAAGCACCAGACCCAGACGGAGTAACTCGTTCTTGCTTGAAAGTCTGTGCTGATCAAGTGGGCCCCATCTTCACTCGCATCTTTAATAAATCACTAGAGATATGTTATGCTCCTTGCTTCACTCTACTGTCATCCCAGTGCCGAAGAAACCCTCCATCAAGGAGCTGAATGTCTACAGACCAGTTGCTCTGACATCTGTAGTTATGAAAACCTAGACTCCTTGTAGTTTGCCTACCGTGCAAATAGACTGGCAGATGATGCTGTCAATATGGCACTACACTACATCTTACTTTTTTAAAAAAAAAAAAATTATTATATTTTTAAAATAACATTACAAGCAACATATACAATACTTCACCCTGTGCTATACATAAGAAAGGAAGATTTGGTTCTTTGGATATATCCTCATGATCGCCAAAATCCACGTTCTCGGGGTACAGGTACCGAAGCGTGCAATTTTCCCAGCGCATAGTCCACGAATGGTTTCCAAATTTTCCAGAAAATGTCTTCTTTATAGTCACCATTTCTGATTTTAATATCACATGTCATTTTATCATTTAAAGCTAGTTTCCACATTTCACAATACCACTCTTCTATTCTAAAATTCACATCTAATTTCCAATAGCTAGCTATTATAATTCTACCCATTATAATCATAATTCTAATCAATTCTTTCTCATATTTTGTTGGTTCTATTTCCTTAATTATCAACAATAATATAGTTTCTGGTCCCAATGTTATTGCTTTCCCCATCATTTCAAATATCATTTTCTCCAATTGTTGCCAAAACTTTTTAACTTTATCACATTTGTACCACATATGTTCATAAGTCCCTAATTCCATATCACTTCTCCAACAATTTTTACTAATTTTGTTATCCATCAGTGACAGTCTTAATGGAGTCAAATACCATTTCCAAACAACCTTATAATTATGTTCTTTAATCCTTACAGATAAAGTCTTCATAATTCTACTCTTCCAATTCACATTCCAATCTGAATCTGATATTTTAATATTAAGTTCTTTTTCCCAATTCATCTTCATCACCCTTTGTGGTTTTCCATCAAAATTTATAATCTTATAAATCTTACTAACGAGTCCCTTTAGCCCAGTTTCATCTTTCATAATTTGAAATACTAAATGTTCAAATTCAGTTTTACTTCTACTTATCGAACAATTATCCCTTACTTTCTTAGTCCATTTTTCTATCTGTATTTTTTCAAACCAACCTAAACCCAATTTTTCAATGATTTTTTTCCTCCTTTCAGTTTCTAAAGTTTTTAACCACTCTATTATAATTTCTATATTTTCATCTTCAGTTACCCTGTCACGACTTATATTAGTTTTAATTGGCCAATTTTCAATTGTCTTCCCCCAAAAAATTATATCTGGAATTAAAATTTTAACAAATTTATTCCAAATTTTACTCAGTCCCTTTAACCAATAGCTGTTAATTATACATTTTGATTTTGCTTTATCTAAAAACCATGCTGAGCCGAATCTCTTGATATCTTTTAATTCTAAGTCTCTCCAATGACTATCTTCACCTTTAAGTATTTTTACCACAGTCCGAATAGCATAGGCCCAATAATAATTGAGTAGTTTGGGGATTCCTAATCCACCATCCTTTTGATTTTGATACCACATTTTCTTCACTAATCTAGATCTTTTCCCACCATTACAAAATTTATCCAATTTCTTCTGATATCCTTCAATATCTTTCTCTGTCAAATTTAACAGTAACATCTCAAATAAAAAATTGAACTTTGGCAACAACATCATCTTACACATTGCAATTCTACCAAACCAAGACAACTTTATCATTTTATATTTATCTATCTTTTTCTCAATTTCGTTCATCACCACATCATAATTTAGTTTTTTCATTTCTTTAACTTTGAGTGAAAGTGTTATGCCCAAATATTTCAATGTATTTTTAATCCTTATCCCAAGTTGTTCTTGCATATTCTCCCGCTCATTACCATTATTATCCATTAATAGTTCAGATTTTGACCAATTTACTTTCAAACCTGTCATTTCCTCAAATTCTTTCAAATGCTTATGTATCTTTTTCAAATTTTTCTCTATGTCTTTCAAAATAATCAAAGTATCATCCGCATACAGATTTATCTTATATCCCTTATACCCTTCCAATTCTTCATCTTTTTCTATCATTTTAGTCAAAATTTCCATAGCTAATAAAAATAATGTTGGAGACAAGGGACATCCTTGTCTCGTACCCGCTTCCAATCTTATCTCTTCTGTCGACCTTCCATTCACCTTCACTCTTGCACTACTTTGTTGATACAATTTTGAAATAACATGTATAAACTTATTACCAAAACCTAATACCTCAACAATTGTTTTAATAGTTTCCCATTGTACAGAATCAAAAGCTTTAAAAATATCTAATGATACTATACCTATTTTATCACCATTTTATTCAGCAACATCTATAATATTTAATACTCTTCTAATAATATCACTCATGTATCTACCCTTCACAAAGCCTCCTTGGTTATAACTTATATATCTATCTATAAATCTACTTAATCTATTACTTATAATAGCAGTAAATATCTTTGCATCTTGGTTAATTAAGGAGATGGGCCGATAGGACTCAATCCTTTCTAAGTCTTTATCTGGTTTAGGGATTATGGATATCACCGTTCTATTCCATGACAACGGAACTTCTCCACCATGTAAAATTCCATTAAATAGTTTTTGCAATTTTGGTATTATTATTTCCTTAAATTCTTTATAAAACTCAGCAGGTAATCCATCTTCACCTGGAGCTTTCCCTAATTTTATTTTTTGTATTACTCCATTAATCTCATCTTGTGTTATATCTTCTTCCATCAAGTCTTTATATGTTTGGTCAATTTTCACAACATGTTTTTCTAAATAACTTCTCAGTTTTTCCCGATCAATTAATTTTTTCAAATATAAATTTTGAAAAAAGTTCCTAACCACTTCGCATTTTTCTAATTTTTTATAACATCTTATACCCTTATCATCTATCAAAGGTCCAATTTCTCTCTTCTCTCTTTTATTTTTCGCCATCCTTGCCAGTAACTTAGAGTTTTTATTACTAAATTCAAAGAAATTCCTGTTTAGATATCTCATATTCTTTTTTACCAATTCTACAGGTGAAACTCGAAAAATTAGAATATCGTGCAAAAGTTCATTTA
>WNWU01012949.1:264119-282111 GCA_012654045.1 Ptyas mucosa | reverse complement strand
CTGTTTTTATACATTTCTAAGACACAGGATTCAATGAGCTCATTCATTCTCCATATATGGTCACATAGTTCCGTTACATTATAATCATGTTATGCTTCCATTATACTTTACTAATTATAAAACCATTACATACAATATACTTTACTAATTATAAAACCATACATTATACTTTACTAATTATAAAATCATTACATACTGTACAATATACTTCACCATACATTACACTTTACTAATTATAAAACCATATATGTTAGTTAATAACTTTGCTAACCCATCACTTCATAGTTTACAACTTTCCTTTAAAAGCTGTAATGGTCAAATGCAGAAATTTATGGCTCTATCTTAAGTATATGTAACTTTGTTTCATATGCATTTCCCTTCCATATGGCTGTATTTCTGTAGTTTTGGTTCTGTGTAGAATCAGTGTGTTTGACACAGGGTCATAGGTCAGGTAACTATGAAGAACTCTATAATGTAATTGCTTAGCTTCTTCTCATTATCAGAGTCGGTCATCTACCAGAACACTACTCTTAGCTTTCCTGATGGGTGACAGCTAAGCCTCATTAGAAGATATATTACTACCAATGGGGTTCAGCTGCCTTTAATATACTTTTCAACCAGCACATTTCTCTTTTATAATAATGTGAATAGAGAGGGTCTTTTAGAGTTCATGTATCTGACTTTATGTATTTGACTTTGTATGATTTCTACTTTTATTCACCTTATTTCTTATTTATTATAATTCCTGCTTTATTCACATCATTTCCCCCCTTTTGAAAGTTTTTCATGCAGAACTTTCACATAACATTCTATGTCCTTTAATACACAAAGCTAACATATAATATCTAACAACATATGACTAATCTAGGCAAGAGATAGGTCTGTTACTCTCCTAATCTTTGGAGGTACTCCCTCCATTCTTTCCCAGGCCCCATTTCGACATAGGTATCGGTTTCAGAAATTTTATCTTCAAGAAAACACTCTGTCAAAACTAACGTCTTCTCAGTCTGTATCTCTTTCACGGCTCTGATTGATAGCTGTTTTAGCACAGGGATTGCACAAGGAATAAAAGCTAGGCCTGCCACGGCACATATCAACAAGAATAACATTTGTTTAATCCACCCGGATCCAGGCACCCAAGAAAACCATATGTCTGTTGTTTGTAACCTTTGACCTATTTTGGATGCCCTATCCTGCAATTCCTTGGCAATTCCTCTGACCACACCGGATTTATTCATATAGAAACAGCAATCTTCTCCCAGAAATACACACATACCTCCTCTCTCGGCGGTTAGGAGGTCTAAGGCACGTCGATTTTGTAGGACCACTGCTGCCAATGAATCTATCTGGTCTTGGACTTCTACCAGGGTTCCAGCAATTTGGTTCAGGCTTTCTTGGAGCTCTTCTGATAATTGCTGGAACTGTATTACTGAGTGTGTCACCCCACCTATACCTGTTCCAACTGCAGTTCCTATCCCCATGATTACTAATAGTGGGACTAGGACTGGCACCCATTTCTGAACATGTCCCATGAGAGGAACAGGGATGGTATGTTCTCCACTGACAACACCTATTTTAGGAAAAAGGTGTACTAAGGTGCATGTCCCTGTCCAATTTGTTGGCAAACATAAATACGCATCCTTCCCGCAGAAGAAAACTCCTTTTCCCCTACACACACGCCTATGTTCATGGAGAAAGCATGGGTCCGATGGTTCTTTTCATTAGTCCAGACCCCCAAAGTCCCTGCCACAAACATTCCAGCTAGCGGCTGTAATGGGACTTCTAGTGAAGGATCCTTCTGCTTATCTCTGAGGATTGGGCCTTCAAAAAGATACTGGGAGGTAGTATTCCCAGGGGGAAAGAAGATACATAAACCTGTGCTGGACCTAATGGAGAGCCAGATAGGGAAGCGAGGGGGTTGGAATAGATTGGGGCATTTTTCCTGGGATACATTCCCGGACCCCTTCCATCCTCCCCATCTTGTGAAGGTGACAGTTGGTGGTAGTGAGAAAGTGACCTTATGGTGAAAGGAGTGGTGTGCAGAAGGAAAAAGATCTTTGGTTAGTTTTACATCCTTAAGGTTTGTTCTAGGACCAAAGTACACTTCTGATGGACATTGCTCTTCTGTCAGGGATCCTACCAGCCTACCATGTTTCTGATATCTCTTCACACACAGAGAAGGTGACCCTATGAGCTCCACACCTGTGGCTATTGGGCCGGCAATAGGGAGGCGACTTTTTCCCAACTGTTGGAATGCCTTATAAAAATCTCCTTGTATCGGCGATACTGGTGCTTTGTTTCTACTATCCTTTTCATGGACTATTGTAGCCTTTGTTCTAGCCCAGAGTTGTGGCTTGACAGGAACGGCATGATAAGATGAAGGGTTGGCAGATAAACACAACCAGCATTTTTGACCTAGGGTAGGGTCATACTGATTAACAAGGTCTTGACCTAATTCCAGTACCCTTGATATGTAGTCTCCTCTTCTCAGTTGTTGCAGGGGTCCGTTCTCCTTTTCCATTCCCCCCTTTACCGGGATTGTCACACTCTTGATCCCTGGTCTAGGAGTTGGTTTAGGACGCAGGGACCCACCCCACCTTATGATGCCACGTTGTTGGCGGGAGTGGACTTGACCCAAAGTGTCCCTATTCAGTGTCCCAATGCTGCTAGGTCCCCTGGGATTCTTCTACAGGGATAAGGGGAATTTCTGGAACATCCACACAACATCGGGAACTACTGTTCAAGATAGCATCACTCACTAGACCCTTAGCTAATAGTACCCACAACCCTAAATAAATCATAATGACTTTATTCCCACACCCACAAGGCCTTAAGAGTGCCAGACCCGAACTTTACCAATTCGCCACGTCAGGAAGAGCGGTAGAAGTACCTCCATTTTAGGCCTGCCGCTTCAGCTAAGTGGCGATTTACACGTTGCACAAATTCTGGGCCATTGTCAGAGCTGATGGTAGATGGGCATCCAAATCTAGGGATTATTTTCTTTAAAAGAAAGCGTGCTACTTGTATAGCTAACTTATTTCGAGTGGGGAAGGCCTCAATCCATCCAGAGTAAGTGTCAATGAAAATAAGCAATGCTTTATAACCGTTGCATTTGGGCATATCAGTATAGTCCACAACTAAGTAGTCCATGGGCAAGTAGGAGATGGGCTGCTGTCCTGGTGGTAAACGCGGTCCTTGCTTGGCATTTACTTGCGCGCACGTGGGACATTGGGAAGTTGCCTTGGCTACCAGACTCTGCAAGTTAGGTATGTAGAATGTTGCTTGCAACTGTTGGGCCAAAGCAGTCTTGCCAATATGTGAGGTTTGGTGTGCCTCCAATACTAAAGGCCAGGCGAGGGAAACTGGTACCACTAGGCGATTGTCTGGAAGGGTATACCATCCCTTCACAAGAGTGGCTTTCAAATCTCCCTCAGCTTTTTCCTTTTCTACATGAGTATAGGTGGGATAAGATCTTTCAATGTAGGAGTCTATTTCTTGGGCCATATAGAGATAATAGTCATTCTTATCTAGGGGTTGATGTACTGCCAGTTTGGCCTCTCTATCAGCAAATCGATTGCCCTGTGCAACGAGAGTATCCGTCTTCTGATGACCAGGACAATGGATGACAGCTAAAGATTTGGGAAATTGTGCCGCAAAAATCAATCTCTTAATTAAAGGGGCATGTTGGATTAATTTGCCTGTAGAGTCAGTGAAGCCCCTTTCCTTGTAAATAGCTGCATGCGCTTGAATAGTCAAAAAGGCATATTTGCTATCTGTGTATACATTAATAGTCTTGTTTGTGGCTAACTCTAATGCTCGGATGAGTCCCCACAACTCAGCTGCTTGGGCACTTGTACCTACTGGAAGAGGGGCACTTTCAATAACTGCGTGTTGGCTAACTATAGCATATCCTGCATGACGAGCTCCTTTTTCCATAAAGCTGGAGCCATCAGTAAACCAGATAAGCTGGGCATTTGGAAGAGGGGTGTCAGTCAAGTCTGGTCTACAGGAATACTGATGATCTAACACATGTAGGCAGTCATGCAATGGAAGGGATGCATCAGGTACGGGCATGAGAGTAGCTGGATTAATAGTGGCACATTGATGAAGACTTATCTGGGGTTTTTCTAACAGCAGAGCCTGATATTTATGCAACCTCTGGTTACTTATCCACAAGTGTCCTTTGTTTTCTAGGATAGTTTGCAACGCATGGGATGTGTAGACTGCTACTTCTGATGTAAAAGTCAGTTTGTTTGTGTCTCTCATGAGTTCTGCCACAGCGGCCAGAATTTTAAGACAGTGTGGTCAGCCTTGGGCAGGGCTATCTAACCGTTTGGACAAGTAAGCCACCGGCCGTTGCCATGATCTGTGCTGTTGAGTCAGTACCCCTAACGCCACATTTTGACGAACATCTACATAAAGGTGAAAGGGCTTAGAAAGGTCTGGCAACCCCAACGCTGGAGAGGATGTAAGTGCTTTCTTTAAATGATCCAATGAATTTGCTTGTTCCTTGCCCCATTCAAAACGGTCTGTTTCTGCTCCTCGGGTTGATGTATACAGGGTTTGGCAATTAAGGCAAAGTTGGGAATCCATAAGCGGCAAAAACCCATGACTCCCAAAATACCTCGCAGTTCTTTTCAATTTTTCGGTGGGGGCAGTTGCAAAATTGCCTGTTTCCAAGGTAAACCTAAATTTCTCTGACCTTGAGACAGAGTGTATCCCAAATATGTAACCTCTTTCTTTACTAATTGAGCCTTCTTCCTTGAAGCTCTATATCCACAGTCTCTCAGTAATTCAAGGAGGGTCTGGGTATTTTTGAAACAGTTATCCTGAGTGTTTCCTGTTACTAATACTTCATCTACATATTGGAGGAGACAGTCCCCTTCCTGAACAGGTTGGAAGTGCTGCAAGTCCAAGGCAAGGGCGTGTCCAAAAAGAGTCGGAGAATTCTTAAAACCTTGGGGCAGTCTTGTCCAGGTATACTGACAATGTCTACGCAATTTAGAGTCTTTCCACTCAAAGGCGAACAAGTCTTGGCTATCAGGGTGCAAGGGTATAGTGAAGAAAGCATCTGTCGAGCGTCAAGCAGCACTCGACATCAGAGACCTGAAAACGCCAGTGCAAACCACGCTTCACAAAAGGGGGGGGATTATAGGGCTCACGGGTGCTGGTGATGGTGAGAGAGCCTTGCGACTAGGAGTTTTTGAGCACGGGGTTTACTGGGGTCGCGCCAGCTGTAGAAACTGCCCAGTACTCCGTGAAGACGGCGACACCGGAGGGAAACGGGAGGCGGGATGATGACGTTGACACTATGCGACCGGGAAACGACTGGCGGGGGATTTAAAGAGGCATGGAAAGCCCCACCCGTGTTGCTAGCCCATAAAAGCCCGATGGGCTAACCTCCCAACAGCCGCGTCTTTGAATTGCTTTGCATTCCGGCTTGGGAAAAGAGCTGTTGTCACAGAATAAACCAGGATTCTCCTCGGCTGAGCGTCTCGAGCGTGTTTCTTGGGCGTGCCTGTGATCGCGGACTGTCAAAGGCCGAGAGTATCTTTCAGGTCTATGACTGAAAACCATGCGGCTGAATGAGGGATGGTCCCCAACAAAATGTAGGGGTTCGGGACGATCGCGTGAAGCGTGACCACTGCATTGTTAACGGGTCTTAGATCCTGTGCCGGTCTCCACCCCCCATCTGGTTTCCTTATGGGCAAGATGGCGGTATTCCATGGGGATTGAGTTTCTCTAAGTATCCCTGCGGCTAAGTATTTGTCAATTAAAACTTGAATGGCTTCTGCCACTTCTTGAGGGACATAATACTGGGGCACTCTGATGGGCTTGTATCCCAATTTCAATTTGACTTCTACTGGGGAGGCAAATTTAGCTAACCCCGGGGGATTGTCTTCTGCCCACAGGGTAGGAACATTAAATTCTTCCCATGTACTTTCCAAAACTGAGTCTTGC
Source organism: Ptyas mucosa (assembly GCA_012654045.1). NCBI lineage: Eukaryota > Metazoa > Chordata > Lepidosauria > Squamata > Colubridae > Ptyas > Ptyas mucosa. The sequence continues at coordinate 276,150 of WNWU01012949.1, read as the reverse complement.
ATTAACATTAATCGCCAAGTTTCCTCCACTGGATGTGACACTGTCAAGTACTGTCCATTATCATGGAAGGAAACGGTGGCTCTCATTTTAAAAAGTAGATCTCTTCCTAACAGCGGAACTGGGCATTCAGGCATATACAAGAATTGATGTTCTACTAGGCCGTTTCCAACCCTGTATTTAACCGGTTTCAGGAGGCTGTGTGTGGCTGGTGTGCCTGACACTCCCTGAACTCTGAGTTTCTCTTTTGATAAGGGGGCCACTTGTTTATTAATTACTGACCGACTGGCCCCGGTATCGATCATCATGCGGACTTGACGTCCTCCCACCCATAAATCCATCATGGGCTCCAGGGGTGGGTCCGTGGGGCCCTGGCCTCTTCAGTCATCCCATTCCATCTCGGCTAAGCTGATTACTTCCTCATTCTGATATGGCTGGCTGATTTGTCGTCTGTCAGTACCTCTTCTTCCTCTAAAAACTCCTCTCGAGGTCCCTCTAAAACGTCTTCCTCTAAACATAGGTCGCCCACATCCGTAGGATACTCCTCTTGATTCCGTACTTCTACGGGGGCACTCTCTCTGCCAATGTCCTTCTTCCTTACAGATGGCACATTGGTTGGCTCCTAAGGTAACTCCTCCCAGAGCCAAAGCTAACATTTCCGTCCTCTTTCTCTCTTTAATCACTTGCCTTTTTTCCTCTTCTTTGTCTCTATTCAGATAGACTTTTCTGGCAACTTCTAGCAGTTCACTGGTATTCTTTCCTAAAGCTCCGTCCAATTTCTGTAATTTTTTTCTGATATCCATGGCACTTTGACTGATAAATCGTTCATTCAAAAGGTATCTATTTGCTGGATCTTCTATATTTATCCCAGTATGGATTTTATAGGATTCTACTAATCTAGTCAAAAAGGCCTCGGGACTCTCATCTTTTTCTTGGAGTACAGTGGCGGTTTTGGCATAACTAACAGGACCTTTTGCTGTCTCTTGTAAAATGTTTATGCATAAGAGGCGGTAGGCATCCAATAGAGGCAGGTGTTGGGTACTATTGGGATCCCATTTGGGATCAACTTCTGCAGCGGCATCTGCTTTTTGCGCTGCCTGGGCATTGTCTGGATACATACGGGTCAAGACCTTTTCCTTAGCGATTTTGAATTTTTCTCTGTCTTCCCGGGAGAGCAAGGTGTTTAATAATTGCTGAATGTCTCCCCATGTAGGTTTATGTGTTTGCATTATAGTACTAAATAGTTCTATTATTTCGGTCGGCTTTTTGCTAAACGGGCCATATTGCTGTTTCCAATTAAGCAGATCTGTAGTCGTAAAAGGCTGATATTGGAACAGGGGACGAACGGGCTGTCCCTGAGCATCAGTTGCATGACTCAAAATTTCCCTCAAGGGGGCCAGAGTCTCTGCCTTCTTCAAACTCGTCTGGCTCCGAGTTCGAGAACTAATGGGTTTAGATTCTTCTTCTGTTTCTTCTTCTCCATCACGCTTAACTTCCTGTTTGGCTTGTACTTGGCGTTTCCGGGGTGGGATGATCTTTGGCACCATATCTACTGGCAAGGGTGGATAGGGGTTCCGTCTTGGGGCTGGCAAGGGTGGATAGGGGTTTTGTCTTGTGGGTACAGGATGTGGTGCATATGGGGGAGGGCGACTAGCTTCTTCCTCTTCCTCCTGACTGAAAACTTTATTTTTAAATATCTTTCTGTTTTTATTTTTCTCTTTCATCAAACACACTTTCACACATTCCAGCTGACATTTCTTAAGCCAAGAGGGAGCTGCCTGCTGAGTTATCTGCCACTGATCTATATATGGGAATTGATCCCAATGGTCATCCCCCGTAATGACCCGATGTACCTTGGAGATCACTATTGGATCCAAAGATCCTCCTTCTGGCCATTTTACACCAAAGTTGGGCCATACATTTATACACAACATCTTCAAGGTATCTGGGTTACACGGGGGGGCCATCATAGTTTTCCCTAAAGGCACTCTTAAAATTGGCTAGCATGCATTGTAACGGGGTCCTTGTGACACTGTTACTTCCACCCATCCTAACAGCACTACCGTTGACCCGATGCGCCGGACACTCAACGGTCACAATGCGGGAACTGCAACGGTTTAACCACCCACAGCAAAAATTTGAAATCCTTACTGGAGATTTTAGGACGTCGCCTTATCTCCTAGGAGGTTGATCAAACCCCCTTCTTTCCACCTCAAAGTTGGTGGACTACCCCGTTTACATATACTTGCCTGTAGGCATTTTCTTCCTTCCTGGCCACTTGTGGAGATCTATGTATCTGGTCTGACCTGAGGATCCTTGACAAGTCTACTCCTGGCAGCGGGTGCACGGCGTCCTCTCACCGAAAGATTCCGTAGACTTCAAAGGAGTCTTTGTGGCCGGCCTGTGAACTTTCCTTGGGAAGGCGTCGGTTCCCGCTGGGGCAGCTGTCAGGAAGAACAAGGGTCTTTGTCCTTCAGTCCCTTCGTGGAAATCGCCAGAAAATGTTATAGAAATGAAAGACTGAAAAACCTTCCTGGGTCAGACAGATACATTTATTTGCGCAAAGGTTCAGTGCAATTTTGGTTCCAGCAAATCTGAACAAAGAATGATTATGATTTCCCTGTTTTTATACATTTCTAAGACACAGGATTCAATGAGCTCATTCATTCTCCATATATGGTCACATAGTTCCGTTACATTATAATCATGTTATGCTTCCATTATACTTTACTAATTATAAAACCATTACATACAATATACTTTACTAATTATAAAACCATACATTACACTTTACTAATTATAAAACCATATATGTTAGTTAATAACTTTGCTAACCCATCACTTCATAGTTTACAGCTTTCCTTTAAAAGCTGTAATGGTCAAATGCAGAAATTTATGGCTCTATCTTAAGTATATGTAACTTTGTTTCATATGCATTTCCCTTCCATATGGCTGTATTTCTGTAGTTTTGGTTCTGTGTAGAATCAGTGTGTTTGACACAGGGTCATAGGTCAGGTAACTATGAAGAACTCTATAATGTAATACTTTATACTTTATGTATTTGACTTTGTATGATTTGTTTAAGGTTGCAGACCCCTGCTCTATACCAATGACTGCAACTTGAAGGATCTCTCTGTTAAAGTACAGAAGTTTGCAGATGATACAACAGTCATTGGTCTCATTCAAGATGGTGATGAGTCTGCATACAGACGGGAGGTTGAACAACTGGCCCTGTGGTGCAGCCAGAACAATCGAGCTGAACACACTTAAAATTGTAGAGATGAAAGTGGATTTTAAGAGGAGCCCTCCTATTCTACCACCTCTTACAATATTAGACAGCACAGTATCAACAGTAGAGACCTTCAGGTTTCTGGGTTTTATAATCTCTCAGGATTTGAAATGGACACCTAACATTAAAACCATCATTAAAAAGACACAACAAAGAATGCTCTTCCTGCATCAACTCAGAAAGTTCAGACTGTCCCAGGAGCTGTTGATACAGCTCTACAAAGGAATTATTGAGTCTGTCATTTGTACTTCTATAACTGTCTGGCTTGGTACAGCAATCAAAGGACAGGTACAGACTTTAACAGATAGTTAGGACTGCAGAAAAAACAATTGCACCCAGCCTGCCTTCCATTGAGGACATGTATAATGCATGGATCAGAAAGAGGACTGAGAAAATATCTACAGACCTCTAACATCCTGGACATAAACTGTTTCAACTCCTCCCCTCAGGTTGCTGCTATAGGGCATTGCATGCCAAAACAACTAGAGCAGGTGTCGGCAACCCACGGCCACAGAGCCTCATGTGGCTCTTTGACCACTCTCCTGCAGCTCCCTGCCGACCCAGTCACATAACCTGCTCTCTGCCCCAAGAAGGTGCAAGCCTCTTTGCAGAGCCACGTGGCTGAAGCGCCCCTAGCATTTTCTCTGCACTGCCCATGACCAGCTGCTTTTTGCAATTCTGTGTCCTTCGAGGGCAGCTCAGCGCCAGTCACAGTCCCAGTGTCGGCTCAGGAAAGGGGAATGGGGAGGAGCAGCCGCCACCTCCGGTGAATGCAGGGAGGGAACAGCTCTGGCTCTCCTGCACAACATGGCTTTTCTGCGCTGCGCAGCACAGCCAGCTACCCACCTCACTGCGCAATGGCAGCAGCAAGAGGAGGAGTTGCTGTCCCCGCCACTGTGATCCTGGCCCAGGAGGTTATCCCGCTTGTGCGCACGTAAGAAAGAGATGAGAAAGAGGAAAGGGGAGAAAAAGAGAGAAAGAAATGAGAAAATGATGAAATGAGGAGTCTATGCCCCTAAATTGTTAACCATTCATGAAGGATTGGGGGAGGAGCTAAGATGGAGGACAGGCAGCAATGGCTGTAAGGAGCTCTCCCAAAAGTAAATTAGGTTTTTCCTTTTTTTAACAAATACATAAGTATTTTTATATTTTTAACTCATTTTTAATCTATTTTTAATCTATACCGGACTTTATAAAAGCACATATAGTGTAGCTACCATTTGTTTTAGATACATTTTAACAATACAACAAGCCAGGGCCCCCGCAATCCTGGCTTAGACTATCCCTGTGACTTCTCTTTGCAAGGCCTGAAATTCGGATTACCGGACTTGTTGACAAACCTCAGTGGAGGCCCCTAACCTCGGAGGGGATTTTGAGCTGTTTGTTTTTGGAACCTATCCAGGAAAAAAACCCCTGAGACTGTTTTGGTTTGGCTGTAAGTTTGTTTGGCTTTTGGTTATCTATTTGGTTCCGAGCCAATTTCTGTGCTAAGCCTGCAGCCGGGAGTTAGCTGAAAACCTGATATGGAACTGTGAGGCCTAGTATTGCCTAGCTTTGATGTGAATCGGAGGTCTTCCGGAAGATGGAGGACTGGTAGGATATATGCTTCTCCTGCTCAGCTTTTAAGTTTTTATTTTGTCTTTTATTGCGGCTTTAACTGTGCTTTTATCCCCCCCCCCCCCCCCCCCCCCGATTTCTGCAGGGGAGTTTTAATGCAAAATTGCATACCAGTTAATGTCAGGCTTCAATGTCATCTCAAATAAATTGTACTCCCAAGCAATTAGTCTTTGCTGAAATATTCCATTTATTAAGAACGACAGATCTGATCCCAACTTCGTCGAAGCCAATACTAGCCCTCTTACCCCAAAACCTTCCCCTTCCGTTCTCCCAAACTTCATCTTCTTATTGGCCATCTTCCAGCTCAATCTTCTCAGCTCCTGCCTCCAAACCCAGGAATTCCCCCCTCCCATCCCATCTCCAAGCAACCCTATCTACAGAGAAAAATAAATAGGTAAAAGTTCAAGCCACATCTCCCTCTCTTTATGGTAGCCTTAAAAGGCTGACAGTTAATTTTCCAACTCTCTCCCGGCAACTCCCATTTTACTCTGGCAACGAGCCCAGCTTTGCAATTCTTCTGATATTTCTGTTTGTTAGGCCTAATTGCCTGGCCTAGCGTCCTGCCTTCATTACTCATACTGCTTGCTAACAACTCGGCAAATGTTTCCCTATGAGCTGCTTTGACTGCTCTGACTGCTTTGATGTATATGGGCTGACCTCCGTTGAAGCTTTACCCATACAATTTGTTTTTAACCGGGGACTCTATAAACCGGGGCTTCTTTAATCTATTATCAGAACGTTAACCTGCTTTGGGCCTTATTATTACCCAACATTCTCCACCAAGAGATCAATTGGCCACCCTGATATGAGTCCACACAAACGTCGTCGTTCCTTGTCCCCAGGAACCTTAGTCTGGAGACCTCCCTCGAAAATATAATGGGCCCCTTGCCTAAGATCAAAAAGACTGACACCATGAAATTGAACCAAGATCCGAACTTATCAATTACCTCCTTGGACGAATTCTTCCAAAACTTAACAGCTCTGGAGACTCCGCCCAGCTCTCCTTTGGAAGAATTGGAATTCCTGGCTGCCTCATTTTGCAACACACCTCCTTTGCTGGATTGCCCGACACCATCAGATGCTAGTTCTGTCTTGCCCTGTCTCACTACTCTGCCGTCCCCGATTGACTCAGTTCAGCCCTCGGATATCCAGCTTTTGCAACAGTTCTGTCTCCGTCTGGCCGACTCTATTACCCTTTTGACATCCTCTGTTGGAGTGCTGGAGGGCAAAGTGGAATCCCTCAGTAAGTCGGTCTCAGGATCACATTCTTGTAGAATCACCAGACATGCACTGGGTCCATCCCGAACGGATAGCCATCTTCCTCCACGACCGACGCCATTAGTGAATCTCCAATTGCTCCCAGCCAACCTATGTCTGAACCTGGCCCATTCTCACTTTAACAAGTACGACTGGACCAACCGTAAAACCATTTTAGACACATTGAGGCTTTTATCCAATTCTCACATCCTGAACAATGAGCTGCTCTCCGTAGAATGGCTTCCCAGCACATCCCACCACAAACGCCTGATTCTCAAGTTCAGCTCATCCAAGACCCCCTCACTTTTATGTGGTCTTCACAACCATCTGACCTACTTTGGAGTCTTTCCCCAGAGATGTTTTATAAATACTCATGTATCCTCTCTTTGGAGGAAGCCGATCAGTGTGGACACTTGTCGTCGGATGGGGCCGGAGTGCAAGGACCTTCACACGGAAGCTGGCAGCCCTTTGAGGGCTTCAACTATCAGTCCCACAAATCCGCTGGCGACCCAGCAACAACGGGAGGACGTCCTCCAGACTAGAAATGTGGCGCTCCCAGATTAACCCCCTCTACCTCTGATTCTGAAGGCTTATCAGGACTCGTCCCCTTATCCCTGATCACTTGTTCCCCTTCTGCTCCGAGAATCTTGCCTCCCGAAATGCCACACTCTCAGTCCCCACAACTGGCTAGTTTGACCTTTCAGACTCCTCGGACTCCCCCTCTCTCTCTGTCTATCATTATCACCAAATCACATAACGGCTGTATTTCTTTTGATGACAACAATACCATACAGATGTCTCCCCCGACAGCTCTATCTGTACGGCATTCAAGCCACTACCAAGACCAGGACAATAACTTCAGTCCAAATCTGGCTTCCCACCAGAATTCTCCAAGATCTAATAATGATCTCAAAACTAAGCAAGATAATCAAGGCAAGATAACAGATTTCTTCGGTCTAACCGTTCCCCGGTCCTTCCACCAGCCCTCTGCTGCTTCCAAATGACAGTCAAAGATCTACTCTCCAACTCTTCCTTGGTCCATCATGAGTTGGAACATCACAGGGTGAGCGTCCAAAAAAGCCGACCCGGACTTTTTGAATTACCTCAAAAACTTTCAAATTCTCATATTTCAGGAAACGTGGGAGGTTAACGACATTTCGCTATGTGGTTTTGTTTTTTTTTTATTGAAAAGTTTTACAAATTATACAAAAAATTTTTTTTTCCCCCCTCCCCCCCCCCCTCCCCCCCCGTCCCTTTACCCTCCTTCTCCCCCCCCCCTCCCTCCCATCCCTCCCCTTCCATCCCTCCCCCTCCCCCCCCTTAACTTCCCGGGATTAGCTCAGGGTATTACATGTACAAACTCAAAGCTATAATTAGCTAACAATATAATAGGTCATTATTAACCTTGATCTTTAACTCCTAATAATAAAACAACAATATTCTACTTAATATAACACTTTCTACAAAATATTTCATTCATAAGCTAATTGAAATTTCTTATTACAGTATTTGTTTTGAATATAGTCTATCCATCTTTTCCACTCCTTTATGTATCTTTCATTTGAATAATCTTTGAGATATGCGGAGATTTTTGCCATTTCTGCCAAATGCACTACTTTTAATGTCCATTCTTGAATCGTAGGTATTTCTTGTTTCTTCCAATACTGTGCCACCAGTAGTCTTGCCGCTGTTATTAAATTTAAAATCAACCTTATTTCTAGTCCAGTACAATCTGTTATAATACCTAACAAAAAAAACTGTGGCGTAAATTTAATCTTTTTCTTTAATATATTTTGGATTATCCACCAAATTTTTATCCAGAACGCCTTAATTTTTTTACAAGTCCACCATATATGATAATAAGTGGCATCCTGACTTCCACATCTCCAACATTTGGGCTGAATATTCGGATATATACAAGCTAATTTTTTTGGATCTAAATGCCATCTATAAAACATTTTATAAAAATTTTCTCTCAAATTTTGAGCCTGTGTAAGTTTTACATTTCTAACCCATATAGTTTTCCATGTGTCCAACGTTATTGTTTCCCCTATGTTTTGTGCCCACTTTATCATACAATCCTTAACTAATTCTGTCTCAGAATCTATTTCCAATAATACATTATATAACCTTTTTATATGCATTTGGCTCTGGTCTCTTATCTGCTTAATCAAGTTCTCTTCATGCTGCAAAATACCCTTTTTTTGGTCCTCTTTCCACCTGGCCTGTAACTGGCCGTATTGAAACCAAGTTTTAATTATTCCTTGTTCTTTTAATTGTTGAATAGTTTTTAATTGATAACCATATCCTTCCTTATCCAAAAGTTGTTCATACGAAATCCCATCTTGTTTTTGTTCTATATTTATATTTTCAATTGTATGTCTGGGTATTGCCCAAATCGGAATTTTATCATTCAATTTATAACTATACTTTTTCCATACACGTAACAAGGAACTTCTCAATATGTGACTTTTAAAAATATTGTCTACCTTTTTATCATACAATAAATATGCATGCCAGCCAAAAACCAGGCCATACCCTTCAACGTTTAATATCCTATCCTCTGTTAAATTAATCCAATCACTAACTAATGATAATACAGCTGCCTCATAATATAGCCCTAAATTGGGCATTTTAAGTCCTCCTCTTTCTTGAGAATCCTGCATTATTCTCTGTTTAACTTTAGGTTTTTTCCCTGCCCAGACAAACGTATTTAAGCCTTTTTGCCATTCTTTCATTATTTTATCAGTTTTAAGTATTGGTATTGTTTGAAAAAGGAACAAAAACCTTGGTAAAAGATTCATTTTTATGGCAGCTATCCTTCCGAGCAGTGACAACTGTAACTTTCGCCAATTCTGGATCTCTAATTGCATCTTTTGCCACAATAATTCGTAATTGTGATGGTATAATTTTGAATTGCTTGTCAGGATATTTATACCTAAATACTTGACCTTTTTAACTACTTCAAATCCTGTTTGATTTTATATCTCTTGTTTTTGTTTAACAGTCATATTTTTAGCTATTATCTTTGTTTTGGCTGCATTTATTTTAAAGCCAGATATTAATCCATACTCTTTAATTATATCCATTAATATTTTAACAGATTGTGATGGTTGAGTTAAGGTAACAACCAGGTCATCTGCGAATGCACGTAATTTATATTCTTGTTGCCTAATCTGAATTCCCTTTATTGCTTCTGAATCTCGTATATTATTCAGCAATATTTCCAGTGATAGAATAAATAATAATGGAGACAAGGGACATCCTTGCCGAGTACCTTTTTCTATTAAAAAAATTTCAGTTAAGCCTCCATTAACTATTATTTGTGCTGTTTGTTTCTGGTATATTGCCTTTATTGATTGTATAAAGGTATCTCCAAATTGCATTCTTTCAATTAAATTTAATAAAAACTGCTAATTGAGTCGATCAAATGCTTTTTCAGCGTCTAAAAATATTATACCCGCAGGGACCTGGTTGTTCCTTTCTAAATATTCCAAAACATTAACAATATGTCTTACATTGCTTTTCATTTGTCTGCCGCTTATAAAACCTGTTTGATCATGATGTATCATTTGCTGCATTACCTTCATTAATCTATTTGCCAGTACCTTAGCAAATATCTTATAATCAGTATTTAACAATGAAATAGGCCTATAATTTTTTGGTTCTGTATGACCCTGACCTTCCTTTGGTATTAAAGATATAAAGGCTGCTTTCCAGGAGGAAGGAACCTTTCCTCCCTGTTGTATTGTATTAAATAATTCTTTCATTGGTTCAGCCATCTCTTCACACAAATTTTTATAATAAACCGCCGTCAGGCCATCATTTCCTGGGGCCTTCCCCAACTTTAAATCTTTAATTGCAGACATAATTTCCTCTAATGTAATTAATTGAGTTAACATATCCCTTTGATCTTGTGAAACTGGCTTAATGTTCTGCTTCTTAAGAAATCTATCTATATCCATATCCTGAATTTTATCTGCCTTATATAATTCTGAATAGTATTCTATAAATGACTTCTTGATTAATTCTTGCTGAAAGACCTCTTTTCCTTTATATTTAATTTTTTCAATTGTTCTTTGACTTTGTCTCTTTCTAAGCATATAAACCATCCATCTTCTGGGTTTGTTAGCATTACAGAATGTATTATATTTAGCATACTGTAAATTAGTTGCAGTTTGATCTGCTATCAACATTTTAAAATGTTCTTTCAACAAGTTAAAAACCTCCTTAACTTTATTATCCCTTGGGTTTTTTATCAAAAGTTGTTCATTTTCCTTAATTTGCTCTTCCAGCACCCTTCTTTTTTGCCCTTGCTTTTTTCTAAATTTATTATTCAGGTAAATCAGAACACCCTGCATATAAGCCTTACTTGCATCCCACACCATTTCCATTGAGGTACCCTTTTGCATGTTCATAATAAAATATTCTTTCAAGAACTTTTTACATTCCTTAATATTTTCCCCATATCTGAATAAATTTTCATTTACTCTCCAGGACCTCTTTGGTCCTTTGCAATGATCTATTTCTACCCATACAGGGCTGTGATCTGTCAACGTTCTTGGAAAAATCTTGGTTGTCTTCACCCTAGGGAAAAGATCGTTAGATATTAAAATAAAATCTATCCTTGAAAAGGATTGATGTCTATCTGAGAAGAAGGTAAAATCTTTATCTGTTGGATTTCTATCTCTCCAGATGTCTTTCAACTCCCACTCCTCCATCAGGTCAAAAAAAGATCTTGGCAATTTAGCTCTTGAAGCGAAACTTTGTTTCGATCCTAACTTGTCTTTTTTAACATCTATTACTCCATTCCAGTCTCCAAGCAAAATACATGTTTTGTAATTCCAATTAGTCATTTTTGAGTATAAAAAACTGTAGGAACTTCCGGTTGAGCCGCCGGCATCGCCAGACGCTTCTTCGCGAAGCGCCAGCCCCAGACTCCGTAGAATCGCAAGAACAGCGAAAATCGGCTGTCTTGCGGTTTGGAATCCTTCCCCCCAGGAAGAAGGGGGGAAGGAGAGCAGACGGGTGGGGTAGAGCTCCCTAAGAGCACCAGATTTTGCTAATAATCTGGTGCTCGAAGATGAGAGCTCCCCGTGAAGCCTGTCAAAGCTCCGGACCTGGGATGCCTCTGACGGGGAAGTTTTTCCCTGTCAGAACTAGATGCCGCGGCCACCCCATTAAACAACTTTAAACAAATACTTCTTGAACCAAGTTGGCGGAGCACAAGTTGCACGAAGGAAACAGCAAGTATTTTTTTTCTCTTTTTTTTTAACTCCAGGGATTTATTTTCTTTAAAAGATTTCTCCTAAGTGGAAAGTGAAAGCAAGATGGCGTTTGAGTTTCAACGGGGCGTGAAGAAGTGAAAGTTAAAAGCAATTATTGATAAGCCCCTGTTTGAAACGTAAAACTTCTTTTTGAAAAGTGGATGAAATAAGAAAGGATGTAATAATAATAACTTAAGCAGCAATATAAATTAAAAAGTTTTTTTTCCTTTTTTCTTCTTGAAATTCTTTTTTTTCCTTTCTTCTTCTTTTTTTTTTCCCGTCCTTCTGGAAGGGAAGGAAGAAGGGGGGCAAGATGGCTGGGCTTGTTGAAAACAAAGAAAGTAAAGGAGGGTTATTTAACCCTCAATGGTCTGACTTTGAGGAAGCTTTGAGCTCAATTACCTCTGCTTTATTGAAAAGAATTGATACTATATTTCAAGCTTCTCAAGCTGGAAACAATGAAATACATGGAAATACTGAGTTGCAATCTAGCAGTGGGGGATTGAATGAAGAGCTGGGAGAGGAAAAAAAACAACAACAGACCATAGCAGATCTTACAGAAGAGAGAAAGATGAAGGCTGAGCAGGAGCAAGAAACTCTGGAA
>WNWU01012949.1:223114-239119 GCA_012654045.1 Ptyas mucosa | reverse complement strand
GGGGGGTGGGGCAGCACAGGGGGATTGCGTGCGCATGCACATGGGGGCAGTGCATGCGTGGGGGGCATTGCATTATGGGTGTGGGCATGCGCGCACGCTCTTTTGGCACCCGAAGAAAAAAAGGTTAGCCATCACTGTCCTAGGACCTAGACCCACTGGTCATGATGTTGTGGTGGTGCTTCAAAGTAGTGCAGTGCTGCTGCACAGCCACAACTTTGCCAATAAAGCTGGTCTGAAGATCCTTAAAATTCTAAGCCAACAAGAATGAAGAATAAAAACTTGATTGTCACTTTAAATGTAGAATAGACTAGACTAGACTAGACTAGACTAGACTAGACTAGACTAGACTAGACTAGACTAGACTAGAATAGAATAGAATACTTTATTGGCCAAATGTGATTGGACACACAAGGAATTTGTCTTGGGTGAATATGCTCTCAGTGTACATAAAAAGACAAGATACGTTTGTCAAGAATCATAAGGTACAACACCCAGTGACAGTCATACGGTACAATAAACAATCAAATCATACTAGGATTTAGTCTCGTAGCCAATGGGAATTAATCAAAATAGCGTCTAGCTATGTGGTTTAAACCTGGGGGAACACCAAAGTTATATTTCTTGTTGAGGCAAGGCTTACTGAGAATAGGAACACTGTTTTGGCTTTTCCCAGTTGTGTCCAGATGTAAAGGAGAAAGAGGATTGGGAGTCTTCCAAAAGATGAAATTTGCATTCTCATGCTTCCCTTTTGGGTTGCTGTAGCCCTTAGAGAATCGGACTGTGACAGTTTAGAACTTAAAAAGTCACAAACTGCATCACTTAAATGCAATGGCTAGGTGTACCATATTGAGCGACCGCTTTAGGCAAGGCAAGTATATCAGAATATAAACTTGTGATTTCAATGGGGACACGTAAATCTGGGACGCTGGTTTGAGATTATATTCAAAGGTGGGGTTAGGAGTGGATGCGAGAAAGTGGACAAATTCTGCTCAATTTAAAACATAGAGGCTTTTAAGCTTAGACTAACTGTTTTTTATAGGGACATGGTGGCTCAGTGGCTTAGATGCTGAGCTTGCCGATCGAAAGGTTGGCAGTTCAGTGGTTCGAATCCCTAGTGCCACATAACAGGGTGAGCTCCCGTTTCTTGTCCCAGCTTCTGCCAACCTAGCAGTTCGAAAACATGTAAAAAATACAAGTAGAAAAAATAGGGACCACCTTTGGTGGGAAGGTGACAGCGTTCCGTGTGCCTTTGGTGTTTAGTCATGCCGGCCACATGACCACAGAGACGTCTTTGGACAGAGCTGGCTCTTCAGCTTTGAAACGGAGATGAGCACCGCCCCCTAGAGTCGGAAACCACTAGCGCATATGTGCGAGGGGAACCTTTACCTTTACTGTTTTTTGGGGGTGGGGTGGTGGTGGTTATTTAATCTTTAATACAAGTATAAGAGCCCCAGTATTCCATGTTTCCTAGCGACATGCAGTGTATCAATTTAGGAAATTTACATTTCACCTTTTATTCTGTTTGCTATCTGGGAATTTTCTCATAGTAGGTGTTCTAAAAAAGGGGTGTTTTTTTCCTTCTTCACTGAGAGTTTTCTTTGCAGTTTCCAGAACAAAGTTATTCTTAGGAAATAACAGAATAACAGAGTTGGAAGGGACCTTGGAAGGGAATCCAACCCCCTTGCTCAGGCAGGAGACCCTACACCCATGATGGCGAAACTATGGCATGCGTGCCACAGGTGGCACACTGAGCCATATCGGTGGGCACATGGAGCCATATCGGTGGGCACACGAGCATTGCCCTAGTTCAGCTCCGGTGTGCGCCAGCTGATTTCCGGGCCTTCCGGGCCCACCGGAAGTCGGGAAACAGGATGTTTCCAGCCTCCAGAGGGCCTCCAGTGGGGTGGGGAAGGCCATTTTCACCCTCCCCAGGTTCCTAGAAAGGCTATAGAGCCTGGGGAGGGTGAAAAAACGGGCCTACTGGGCCCACCGGACCATCACGCACGCATGTGAGCCCCCCGCACTCCCCCCACTTTTGGCACGCGACAGCAAAAAGGTTCGCCATCACTGCACTAAAGTCTTAGTTCTTAGTATTCTAATTACTCTAGTCATATAATCTAACTACATTGTAAAACTCAGTCATATACTGTACCCTAACTTAGATTTTACATCTTCCTGCAACAGACAGATTCCTTTCTTGGCAGTGTTTATCTTTTGTTATATTTTCCCTCCTTTTGTCTTCCTAATTGGCCACGTAATTGGCCCCCTATTAACAGTGCAAATGGTGTGTGGCTTGCTCTGGTAGTTTGAGATAGTTACGTGCCAATTCCTGGAGGAAACGGGGTGGAAGGAAAAGGATTTATGAAGGATTTAGATCTTAATGCAGGAAAGATGCACTTGATTGGAGCCATATGTCAGTTTATCCTCCTTCCCCCCCCCCCCCCAATACAGAGGGAAGCAACAGACTTAAAATTGAATCTTAACTTGCATCCACAGATTCTCAGTTTTGTCTGCTGAAGAATCAACTAAAGCACCAGTTAATTAATCCACCCATGTCTGGGCAGTGAAAGTTTATGCCTTAATGGGTTTTCTTAGTGTGTAAGAATTCCCACCGATTCTTACAAATCTTTTATTGGGCTAGAAGACGGTTGGTATGCCAAGTTGTAACACACACACACCATCCCCACCCCCTCCTGAAATCTGCACAAACATCTCGGGAAGAAAAGAACAAGCGAACAAACCGAAGCACTACTATCTGTTACTTTTGGTTAAGAAATTAATTGCAGCTAACTCTTCCCTTGCAAAAAAGAATAATAATAAAAAAAAACAGGAGTGCTTCCCTTTGAACTGGGGGAACGGGCAGGGGTGGGAACGGAGCGCTTTTACAATTTCCTTTTCTTCCTTTCTAAATCTTGAATGGGATGTTTGCCAACATCTCCCCTCTTTTTTGGGGGGGAGGGGACTCAATGCCATAAATTATTCATTGTCATTAGTTATCGATTTGGATATCTGGCCTGAAAAGGGTTCTTCCTTCTCTCGGAAAAAAAAGGCAGAGGTAGAAGTCCCCCCTTCTCCTGCCTTCTCCCTCCCATTTCACCAAGGCTGTTCCTTCCTTCCTTCCCCCTCTAGCTGATTTGTTGGACCCTAAGTGTCCCAGGTGTCGAAAAACCCAGGACAAAACCTCCTTCTGTGTATGGGCTGCAGCGAAGCGCGTGGGAGGGAGTGGCCATGGCCGATGTGCCAGGGCGAAAGGCTGGGGGAGGGCCAGCCGAGGAGAAAAGTTTGTGGCTAATAATGCAGAGGCGAAAACCTTGCGGAGAAACAGGCAAGGAGAAGGGTTCAAGCCGAAAAGTCCCATTCCGAACTAAAACCATCCCAAAGAAAAAGAAAGGCAAGAAAGCAAAATGGTTGACTGAGGAAGCCTTGCAAATAGCTGAGGAAAGAAGGGAAGCGAAAGGCAAGGGAGAAAGAGAAAGATACACCCAGTTGAATGCAGAATTCCAGAGAATAGCTAGAAGAGATAAGAATGCATTCTTAAATGAACAGTGCAAAGAAATAGAAGAAAACAATAGAATAGGGAGGACCAGAGATCTCTTCAAGAAAATTGGAGATATGAAGGGAACGTTTCATGCAATGATGGGCATGATAAAGGAACAAAATGGCAGGGACCTAACAGAAGCAGAAGAGATTAAGAAGAGGTGGCAAAATTACACAGAACTATACAAGAACGAGCTTAACATCCCTGATAACCATGATGGGGTGGTCACTGACCTCGAGCCAAACATCCTAGAATATGAAGTCAAATGGGCCTTAGGAAATCTGAGCAACAACAAAGCTAGTGGAGGAGACAGTATTCCAGCTGAGCTATTCAAAATCTTAAAAGACGATGCAGTAAAAGTGCTACACTCAATTTGCCAGCAAATTTGGAAAACTCAACAGTGGCCACAGGATTGGAAAAGGTCAGTTTACATTCCAATTCCAAAGAAAGGCGATGCCAAAGAATGTTCAAACTATCACACCATTGCACTCATTTCACATGCTAGTAAAGTTATGCTGGATCATGGAGAAAGCTAGGGAGTTCCAGAAAAACATCTACTTATGTTTCATTGACTATGCTAAAGCCTTTGATTGTGTGGATCACAACAAATTGTGGCAAGTTCTTAAAGAGATGGGAGTACCAGACCATCTTATTTGTCTCTTGAGAAACCTATATGTGGGTCAAGAAGCAACAGTGAGAACTGGACACAGAACCACTGATTGGTTCAAAATTGGGAAAGGAGTCCGACAAGGCTTTATTGTTGCTGGTGTAACAACGGGATATAAATGAAACAAAAAAAAGAAATGATTGTAAATTTGATAATGGCAGCTAGATTAGTGATGGCTAAATACTGGGGACAAAATTGGGATATTCAAAGAAATGAATGGTATAATGAAATTTGGAGCACGGCAACAAACGATAAATTAACAGAAATTAAATTTTTAAAAGGGATTATTAAAACAAACAATTATAATGAAATAGGGGGGATTTTATAAAATCAGTGTTGGTGGAAGGCAAAGGGAATAAACCTACTCAAGAATATATGCTGTTTTGGAAGGGATAAGGGCACAATTAGAATATATTGTATATTTTTTAGCTGTTATAGAAGAAGAAATATAAGGGGGGATGGTCTCCAGGGGTGCATGGTATTATTTGTATTTTTTTTCTTTTTCTTTTTTTGTATTTAGTTGTGTATGTATATGTTCGTATTGTTTGCATTACTTGTATTTAAAATAAATTTTAAAATTAAATTTTAAAAAAGAGTGATTTCTCTGTCACCAAAAAGACAATTGCAAAGCATGAGGGTGGAGCTGGCACAGAATGGAAGAATTCTACTTGACTGTATAAGAAAAGACACATCTTCCCCAAAGGAACCCCTCCCACATTAATAAAGAACCCCTAAGGAAGAGATAAGCTAAGGAAAAGAACACACAAGACACTAAAAGTAAAAAGAACACCACCTGTTCCCCCGCCCCTCTAAACTGTCAAACTAGAGCCAGAGATGCGTGTTCAGTGTCCAGGATCCAGTGTTGCAATCTGAAGCAATCTGAAGCCTGAATAACTTCAACTGTTGCGGAAAGTGGAAATTTTGAATCCAACCTGTCAATTCACAAAGAAAGCTTGCTAGCCACATCAGACTAATTAAAGATAGGGGATCATAGGATTAATTACATTTGTTAAACAATTAAAAATCCAAGAAAGCCAGCACTTTAGACTGATTGCCAGTTCCCTTGAGGTTTTTGTGCAATGCACTGTGGGAGGATCAGCATAATGTTGCCTATTCCATTCCTGTTTTGATAGCCCCAGCTGCTGATTCTGGGTGCCCCTGGACAAGAGAACTGAAAGTTTATTGGTCACTTTCCCAGCCATGCCCTTGCAGCATACCATTGTTCCTCCAGCTTCACCTTATGACCGTCACCCATGTTCCCTTGGGCTATTTTTTTTTCCAGAAAAGGCACAAGGGAGCAGTTGCCTTAGCAAGAGCATTGGGAGGATCCCCTTCAGCTTTGTCCTGTTCTCCCTCCTTTCCCTTAGTGTTTGTCATCTTTTAAGCAACTTGACAGATCACTAAACCTTCAATTCAATCTGTCCCATCCTTTTTCACCCCCACTTTAGAGAGAGTGATTGGTGTTTGTTTCCATACCAACCTGTGATGCTTGGTGGCAGGCATTGACTGAAAAGACATTGACTGCTCTCCTTAACTTCAGAAAGAATCTGGCTGCATGGTACCTTTTCTGACTAACATTTAAAAAAACAGGCAGAAGCTGTTAAATAGCGGGCGCAGGAAAGGACACAGGACACGGACTTCAGTAACAGCTCTTTATTAGCTCCAGTACAGCAATGGATTGCCTAGCCGCAGCAGCCCCTTTTAAAGCCCCTTCAGCCATTGACATGCTTCTAAATCTCCCGCTCTATTTACTCATTTCTAATTGGTCCGTTTGAATTGTCATTCAATACTCAACACCCCTCCCCTCTAGATCAGTATTGACCAATCCTGGAGTCTCTCAAGCCACGTAGTCGCGTAAGTAGGCGGGCCTTTTCGGGGCGCGACTGGACCTGTGCAGTTCAGTTGTTCCAGCGATCTTGGAGTGAGAGGTCGAGTTCTGTGTCTCTCCTGAAGGCGCCTCCGGAACTCTCTCGAACTCTGCTGCTGGCGTGGGCTTATTCTGTTGGATGTTCCTTTCTTCTCCCCCCAGCTGGAATGGTGGACTGTTGCGGCTATCGATGACTCCCTCCTGGACTCCAGATAAGTGTTCACTGTCTCTAGTCGGGTTTGAGTGTTGTCCCCATTGTTCGTTTGGTGGTGTTTGGTGTATGGCCTGGTCTGTTTCTGTGTGAATTTCTTTTTTCCTCCCCTGGGTTCCCTCCTGTGTTTCGTGTTCTCTCCTGACTAGCCAGCCCCTGAGCTGGTCTATGTGTCTTTTCCAACTCCGACCGTCCTCTGTTTCTATCCTGTAGGACAGGGGCCCTGTGATCTGAGTTATTTCTGCTGGGACCCATAGGGGGTTTCCACTAAAATTCTTAGCGTACACCTTATCTCCTACTTGGAACTGTCTAGTCTTGCTGGTTGAGTCAACTGGCTTCTCTGTACTGTAATGGGGGTGAAGTCTATCTAAATTGGATCTTAGCTTCCTTCCCATTAGCAGTTCCGTGGGGCTTCTGTGTGTGGTGGCACTGGGTGTGATGTGCTGTGTGCTCAGTAGTTTATCTATTTTCGCTTGTATGTCCCCTGGTCCCAGTCTTGCTAAGGTTTCTTTCGTCGTTCTCACCATCCTTTCAACCAATCCATTCATGGACAGTTTTCCAGGTGCGGATAACACGTGTCGGATGCCTTGGCTGGCTAAGAACATTTCGAATTGGTTAGCCGTGAATTGGGGCCCGTTGTCTGAGACTACCAGGTCGGGTAATCCATGTGTTGCAAACAGTCTCCACAGAACTCGGATGACTGCTTCTGTTGTCGTTGATGTCATTAAATTTACCTCTAACCATTTAGAATATGCATCAACGATGATCAGAAATGTGTTTCCCTGGCATGGTCCTGCAAAGTCTATATGTATGCGGGACCACGGAGCCCCAGGATTCTCCCAATTGTGTGTGGGTGCTGTGTGTGGTGCTGGTCGGGATTCCTGGCATGGTGTGCAAGTCGATACCCATGTCTCTATTTCTTTGTCCATCCCCGGCCACCAAACATAGCTTCTTGCCAGCGCCTTCATTTTCACAATCCCTGTAACAAGTCTAAAACGTCATTTCTCAATGCTTTTGGGATTATTACTCTATCCCCCCACAATAAACACCCTCTTAATCCTGAAAGTTCTGTTTGCCTTGTCTTGAATGGTTGGAATTCAGTGTCTATGCCCGTCACAGGCCATCCCTTCCAGACCCAATTTAAAGCTCGCGCCAGAGTTCCGTCCTTAGCTGTTGCTCTCACGATGTCCGTAGCCGAGTTTTGAGTGTTCTCCATGGTTTCTATCAGCAGGGTGGTTGTGGCTGGTGCTGGGTCTTCTACTGGTTCCGGAAGCGGGCATCTGCTGAGCACATCAGCATGGTCGATGGTCTTTCCCGGTTTGTACTTTAGCTGGTAGTCGTATGCTGCGAGGAATTCTGTCCACCTTAGCATTCTCGGAGATAGTATGGGGGGCATAGGTTTATCTCTCACAATGATTCCCAGGAG
Organism: Ptyas mucosa; assembly: GCA_012654045.1. NCBI lineage: Eukaryota > Metazoa > Chordata > Lepidosauria > Squamata > Colubridae > Ptyas > Ptyas mucosa. The sequence continues at coordinate 231,410 of WNWU01012949.1, read as the reverse complement.
CGGCTTGTGGTCTGTGATGAGTTCAAATTTTCTTCCATATAGATACTCATGGAACCTTTTAATGCCAGCTACTGCGGCCAACGCCTCTTTATCTAGCTGGCTGTAGTTTCTTTCTGTCTTGGACAGTGTTCGTGAGTAGAATGCGATGGGGGCTTCTCTGCCGTTTGGCATGCAATGGCTTAGCACAGCTCTGATGCCGAAAGGAGACGCGTCGCAAATCAATCTTAAAGGCAATGTCCCACTGTACTGTACTAATACTCTGTCCGAAGTTAAAAGTTTTTTTATCTGCTCAAATGCGTTCTTCTCCATCTTCCCCCATGTCCACTCTGTTCTCCTATCCAGTAACCGGTGAAGGGGCTCAGCAATTGTGGCTTTCTGTGGCAGGAAAATATTGTAAAAATTCAATAACCCCAGAAATGCCTGCATTTCAGTTTTGTTTGTTGGGGTCGGTGCCTCTCTGATTGCCTTTAGTTTGCCTAGGGTGGGTCATATTCCTGAACCATCGATTAGGTATCCCAGGAATTCTACTTGTGTTTTGGCTAGCGGGCACTTGTCCCTTTTTACCTTTAGCCCCACTCCCTGGAATCTGGTTAACACTGCCCTTAAACGCTGCTGTAATTGTTTCTGATTTATGGCCGAGATTAATACGTCATCAAAATAGGGAACAACTCCTTCGATTCCCTGTAACAGGCGTTCCATAAGACTTTGGAATAGTCCCGGGGCTACGCTTACTCCAAACTGCAGATGTTTGCACTTGAACGCTCCCCTGTGCGTGACTATTGTTTGTGCTTCTGCTGTGGCATCGTCTACCGGTAATTGTTGGTATGCCTGGGCCAAATCCAGCTTCGCAAATATCTTCCCTTGCCCCAGGGAGTGTAAAAGGTGTTGCATGATGGGTACTGGGTAGGCGCTCTATTGTAATGCCTTATTCAGGGTGCTCTTATAGTCTCCACAGAGACGCACTGACCCATCTGGCTTTGTGGGGGTTACTATGGGTGTCTCCCACTTAGCATGGTCCGTCGGCTCCAATACTCCTTGGGCAATGAGTTTGTCCTGTTGCTCATCTATCTTGGGCTGTAGAGCAAAAGGAACCCTCCTGGGTTTAATTCTGACAGGGGCGACCTGGGGATCTAGATTAAAAGATATTGGGGACCCCATGTACTTGCCCAATTTGCCATCGAAGACATCTGCAAAGTCCCTCATCAGATCCTCTTCCCAGCCATCATCTTCAATCTGATTGATTCCGGTCACTGCTAGTCCCAAAGGCTCAAACCACTCCAGACCTAATAAGCTAGGTCTGTCCCGGTCCACTATGGTGAGGGGCAGTTTTCCTTGGAAGTCCTTGAATCTTATGTTGAACTTTCCGATGCCCAGCACTGGAATCCAGTTACCCTGGTAATCTTTTAGTGTGATTCGTTGATGCTTGAGTGCGCTGGTCGTGAGGCTGGGAATTAATTGCTTGATGGTCGTCCAGGATACCATGGAGAGGCATGACCCTGAGTCGACTTCCATTTTGCAGGGTCTCCCCTCGATGTAAACGGTCGCTGACATCTTCTTTGACTTTCCTGCGCTCGCGTGGCCAACTATTATCGGCTGATGGGTCTCCCCTCTCTCCAATCCATAGTCCTCGCTCCTGCGGTTTTTTCCAAACATCTGTTTCCGGTTTCCTGCTTGGAATTGTCTGGTTCTTGGTGGTGGGCTGGTTTGTCTGTTCCTGCGGGATGCTGGCTGAGATGCCCTGCAGGCTCTTGCTATGTGCCCTTTCCAATCGCACCTCTGGCAGATTGCATCTCGGAACCTGCACTCCGTCCTTGGGTGATTCCCTTCGCATCCTGCACACCAGAACTCCTTCTTTCCTTTCTCCTGGAGTCTCCCCTTATGTTCTGAGCGGAGGTGATGAACTTCGTCCCCATCGTCTTCTTCCGATTTGGTTTCTACCTCCTCATAGTGGATTGAGGATTCTTCCTTTCCTTGCAGCCCCTTGTTCATTTTCTTCATTGCGGCTGCAGATTTCTGGGATGCCTCAGTTGCTGTTGCTTCCTCCATAGCCTCCTGAAACATTATTTTGGGCTTTGCGAGTAAACGGCTTTGTAACGTGAGGTCTCTCAACCCCAACACTAAACGGTCTGTCAGCGACCTAAGTTGCATTTTTTCATCGCTGCCATAATCAAAGAGAAAAGAAAAAAAAAACGGAGCTAGCAGTAACAGTTTGAAATTTAGTGCTTGGCATTTGATATAGTGTTCTTCTCCCCCTCCCTTAATAGATAGGGTTACCCAGGTGATGAAGGGAGGGGGGAATTCCTGTGATATGAAGTAGTGGGCAGAAGAGACTGACTTGGAAGATGGCCAATGGCCATTGAGATATTGTGAGGCAGAAGGGGAGGGGTTTGGTTTCAGAGAATCAGTTTTGGCTGCATATGAGTTTAGGTCGGATCGTAAATTCTTTAATAAATGAGAGATTCATCAAAGACTTTGTGTTTGAGAATGAAATTTATTTGAGATTACGCCGAAACCTGACACGGTCCCTCATAGCCTCGTCCATATTTAAGAATTCACAAGTGGTGGCTATTTCACATAGTGTTGCCACGAACTTGCTTATCGATTCTCCTTCCTTCTGGTCCCTCCAGTAGAATTCATGCCTTCTTATCAGGGATGAAGCTTGGGGTGCGTAGTGCGCTTTCAGGATGTTTTGTAGGGTTGGCCAGGTCATTGTTCTCAGTTCTGCCGGTGAGGCTAAGGCTTTTGCCATTTTGAAAATGGCGGCTCCGCAGTGTGTGAGGGAGCATGTGGAATCTCTCCATGTACGATTCCCAGTCTTCTCCAGCCGGGTTGAATGGTGCGGGTTGTATGATCGAAGACATTTTCTGGACTTTGCTTTTGATGGCCGTTGATTGCCTCATGGAGCTTCAGTGACTTGGTGTCCGATTGTCCTCCTGAGATCCCACCTTCGTCGCCAGTGTTAAATAGCAGGTGCAGGAAAGGACACAGGACACGGACTTCAGTAACAGCTCTTTATTAGCTCCAGTACAGCAACGGATTGTCTAGCTGCGGCAGCCCCTTTTAAAGGGAGCTGTCCGAGGCTTCAGCCATTGACGTCCTTCTAAATCTCCTGCTCTATTTACTCACTTCTAATTGGTCCGTTTGAATTGTCATTCAATACTCAACAGAAGCTTTTCTGATGAAGTGAGATACAGCTCACAAAAAGCTTCTGCCTTTTAGAAAAATTGCTAATTGGAAAAGGTGCTACCAAACTCTTCATTTTTTGACACTGTAGACTAACATGGCTTCCTCTGCTACAATGTCTCCTTAATTTGACACTAAAATAGTTAGTAAAAATAGTGTTGGTCATCAGCTTCATTACTATAGTGAATAGATTGTCCCTGGACCAATACATTTGAAGTTGGGATACCTTTCTGTTAGTTCAAGCAGTAGTGAATAGGAGTTTAATTCAGCCATAAGGAAGAACCCAATGTCTCTGCACCAAAGAGTAAATGATAAAGCTTGAATTTGGGACAAACTATATAAAATGTGTACCATCATCATTCTGATACTGCTAAATCTGCTATTCTCTATAACCTTAACACAGATAATAAGATTTGTACTGTCCATGGTATGAGTCAAATGTACAGAAACCTAAGTGAGGGCATTTGGGCACCAAGCGCTGAATTATGTGCAGCCTCCACCCCACCCCACCCCGCCTGCTGTAAAGTACGACATCCCCCGAAAATAAGACTTAATATCATTTTTTCATACTTAAAATGGTCATTAGGACAGAGAACCAGTTGTTAAATTATTTGAATCTCACCACTGCCTCATGGCTTTTCTCAAAGGGATCGCCCAGGATATTGACTCCATTTGGTACACCATATGGCAAAGAGAAAACACTGCCTAATGATGATAACTATTATAAACCTTCAAATACTTGAGAACCCATGGTCAGGCCCAGAACCAGTGTCTTACTGAAGTTAAGGCCAGCAATTCAGCATTGAGTAAACAACACATTGTGGTACAAAAGGAGATATTTCAGTTAATGTACTTACAAGTAAAATAGGTTTGTGAGAAGCTTAAACAGAATTGCCTTTCTTAAGGCGACCATTAAGCAAATTCTTGGGTATGGTTTTAATTTCCCATACTAATTTTTCTGCCATTTTGACAACATTGAATATTTTTATACTGAAAGAAAGAAGTTACAGAATTTTTACAATTCCAGCTGTATAGAAGAGAAAAAGACCACACTCTTTAGCCACCTTTCAACTAGTTTGAGATTATTAAGATTCTTCTTTGACAAATTATTCAAGAATGTAAGCTTCTTGAGGAAATTGCATCCTTTTACATTTGAATACTTTCAGAACAAGGAGTGTTTTGAAATGAAGTAGATATTTTGTATCATAAATATTTTACTACTTTTTGTTAAATCATACTTCAATGTAATTAAAAATTATTTGGGTGTTTTTCCCCCAAATATTGTAGGTTATCAATTATGTAACATACTGTATTTGCATAGCAATAGCAATAGCACTTAGACTTATATACCATTTCAGAGTGCTTTACAGCACTCTCTGAGCAGTTTACAAAGTCAGTATATTGCTGTTGTGGCCTGCCAGCCGCCAGTGGAGCTGGTGGCAGACTCGGACGATGAGGAGGTTGGGGAGGAACTTGGGCCAGTTCTGGAGTCTGGGGAAGGCTCTGATGGATGCTCTGCATCAGACACAGAGATAGAGCCAGAGCCATCTGACATTTCCCAGCCACCAGAGAGGCAGCTGCCTTTGGAGGCTGAGATGAGTGAGGAGGAAGAATAGCTGGGGCCTGTTCCAGATGCACGTATGCACAGAGCAGTTAGGAGAGGTGAACAACAGAGGACAAGGAGTTGACTTGGAAGCAAAGCAAAGTGGACGCTGAATGGCCCCTCCCTGGCTGGGGAATAAATAGAAGGAAAGGGGAGTGGTTCACCATTCTATACTGATACCTTGTTCTTTTAATTCTTCTATTGTTTTAATGTTCCCTGTCCCATCTAAATTTTTTTTGTATCTAGCTGTCTTTCCCAATTCTAAAACATTTGGGTATATTATTGCCTCCATTGTGGAGAGCCATCTAGGAATTTTAACGTAATGTTTTTTCTTTGTCTCTTTCCATGTTGCCATAAGGATGTTTCTTATTTTGTGTCTGTGAAAGTAGGTTCTCGTTTTCTCCCCTGTTTCCCAAAGGTAGAAGTGCCATCCTTTCTGAAGATCGTATCCTTCCAACGTCAATATCCTTTTATTGGTCAGGGTTGCCCAGTCTTTCAACCAAATTAAATTTGCCGCTTTAAAATATGTCTCCCATATTGGGAGTCTAAATCCTCCACGTTCCTTTTTGTCCTGCATGTCTCTAATTGCGATCCTCGGTTTTTTTCCTCCCCATATAAATTTTCTTGTAATAGTATTAAGTTCTTGGAAAAAAAATTTGTCTAATTTAATTGGCGCTGTTTGGAACAAGTACAATAATTTAGGTAGAACACTCATCTTAATTGCTGAGATTCTTCCTAAAAAGGATATTTGTAATTTCCCCCATTTTTCTAGGTCTTTTTTAATGTTCTTAATCAGGGGTATATAATTGTCCTCTTTGAGGGCAGAATGTCTTTTAGATACCCAGATTCCCAAATATTTGACTTTTTTAACTACTTCCATTCCCATTAATTCTTCTAGGGCTTTTATTCGTGTTTTAGTCATATTCTTGGTTAGTATTTTAGTTTTAACTTTATTGAGTTTAAGTCCCGCCACCTCTCCATATTTGCCAAATTCGTCTAATATTTGTACGCCTGATTCCAATGGTTCTTCTATAATTACTGCCACGTCATCTGCAAATGCTTGAATTTTATAGGTTTCTTTCCTAGTTTTAAGACCTTTGATCTGTTTGTTCTCTCTGATTTTTTTGAGGAGGACTTCTAACGCCAATATAAATAATAACGGTGATAAAGGACATCCCTGCCTCACCCCTTTTTTGATTGAGAATGATTTCGTTAATTCCCCATTGACCAAAATATTTGCCTTTTGCTTCTCATAGATCCATGTTGGCGAACCTATGGCACGCGTGCCAGAAGTGGCACGCAGAGCCATTTCTCCGGGCACGCGGAGCCATCGCCTGTTGTTCTTCCGGGTTCTAGTACAGTGGTCATCTTGTTTTCATGTGCACGGGCATGGTGGAAATTGGAACAGCAGTCGCCCATTGCACATGCGCACTCCAGGAAAATGATCTTCCTGTTTCCAGAGTGCACATGCGCACTGGCCAGCTGGTCTGATTTCTGGCGCGCATGTGCACACAAAGACCGGCAATTGGCGCGCGTGCCAAAAGACGCAGAGAGGGAATCCCGGCGGTCACTTCCTAAGGGAGCAGAGCAAGGTAAGCCAGGGATTCCCTCCCTCCCTCCCTCCCCGCGCCAGCTACTTGCGCAGTCCCGACCACTGGTGGACCAGCAGCCCTTTGCCCACGCTGCTCCCCCAGTCAGAACGGGTGCAGGGAAACACGCGAGGAGGCCGCGGTTGCCTCCTTCTCAATCCTTCCAGATTTTTTCATTCAATCTCTGGCTGCTCAAACCTCCCCAAAGGTCCCTCCGAGCGGCCCTCGCAAACTCCCCCGCGCTCCTTCTGCCCCATGCCAGCAAGGCCAGGAGCTGCCGTTGCTCGGGGGCCGAGCCCCCCAACCAGCAACCGCAGTGGGGTTTCCTCTCCCCGTGTTTTGCTGTGGGTTTCCCCACGGAGAGGGCTGACTCCCTCAGTCAGAGGCCAAGAGCGGGTCCTCCAAGCAGAAAGGAGGTGCCGGGCTGGCCGGAGACGCTGCCCCTTCGCTCTCTGCTCGTCGGGCTGGGCAGCGGTCCAGCTGGGGCCGCCTCGGGGGAGAGTGCAGCACAGCCGGGGTCGTGGCGCTCCCTTGCTGGGTCCCTCGGAACGCAGTGAGGAGGAAACCCGGGATCCGCTGGCAGCATGGAGGATTCCCACTTGTGGTGATTGCAGGCGCCAAGCCCGATGGCAGGAGGGGGCGGCCGGGGGGAAGGGAGCCGAATGGGGTGGGGGGATGGGACGGCCGGCACAGCCACAACTCCAGCTGCTTCAGTCGCAGGTGGAGGCGCCCTTTGGAACAGGGCTCTCCAACCTTGGCAACCTTAAGATTTGTGGACTTTGAGAACTCCCAGAGTTCTCAAAGTTGCCAAGGTTGGAGAGCCCAGCCCTGCCTTGGAAAGGCCCGTCGTAAGGCAGGCAGGAGGGTTCAACTCTCACGAGCCTCCGCTCTCGCAAGGCGCATTTACAGCCCGGGGGCGGAGCTGCGGTCCTGCTTGCACCGTTCATCGCAAGCCTCAGCTGCCCGCCAAATAGAGAAGGAGGCAACCGCAGCCTCCTCGCGTGTTTCCCCGCACCCCTTCTGACTGGGGGAGCAGCATGGGCAATAGGCCTCTGCTGGGATGGGTGAATGGGGCGCTGGCGAGTTGGCAGGCAGGGCCGAGAGCGCTGCTGCCAGCTTGGGAACAGCTGTCTCGCCAGGGTAACTGGTTGTCCTCCGGGAAGTGACGTGCCGGCCTTCTTGGATAAAGTGAGGGCGCATGCGTAGGGGGCGCACATATGCGCAGTGGGGATTGCATGTGTGCATGTGCAGTGTGAGGTGCATGTGCATTAGCATGGGGAGGGGATCATGTGCGCATGCGCAAATGGGGGTGCCCATTGCATTATGGGTACTGGCACGCGAGAGCACGAGAAGGCTCTCGCGCTTGGACTTTTGGCATGCAACACCAAAAAGGTTCGCCATCACTGTCATAGATGGTTGCTATTGCTTTTGCGAAATTTTGCCCGAATCCCATTTTATTTATTTGTTGAATCATGAATTCCCAATTTAAATTATCAAAGGCCTTCTGGGCGTCTACAAAAATCAGTGCCATTTCCTGGCCTGGGTGGTCTTCGTAATATTCTACCACATCCAATATTGTTCTTATATTATTTCTAATTTGTCTCCCTGGGAGAAATCCATTTTGATCATTGTGTATTATTCTGTTCAATATCTTTTTCAACCTTTCTGCCAAAATGCTCATAAATATCTTATAGTCTGTATTAAGTAAAGAAATTGGTCTATAATTCTTAATCAATTTTGTGTCTGTCCCTTTCTTAGGGAGGAGTGTGATATACGCCTCCCTCCATGATTCTGGTATCTTAGATTTCATTAATGCTTCATTATATATTGCTAGCAATTTTGGGAGCAAAATTTCTTCCAGTTCAGAATTTTGATATAGTTCCCCTGGGAATCCATCTGGGCCCGGTGATTTATTTTTTTT
>WNWU01012949.1:146208-188114 GCA_012654045.1 Ptyas mucosa | reverse complement strand
CAAAACTCAAATTTTTAAAGTACAGTTCATTCACCTCTTTCTCCAATCCACTTTCAATTAATTTAATTTAATTTTTCAGCTTTCATTAATCAGTCTGTATTAATGGCTTCTGCTCCTTTGCTGCTATTCCGGAAGTGGTGAGGTAGCATTATTTCGCTCCCTCCCCTCCCCTTTGCCAATTCTCTCAAGTAAAATAGTTTTAAAAGTTCAGGAGTTAAATATATAAAGGAATCTTGTTTCCAAGGGAACAGTTTCTCACCCAGATGTTCACCTTGTTCTTTTTGCCTTCTCTTCTTGCGTGTGGCTGCCTGGCTTTTGACAGCTCCTAATGGCTGTCTTCCCTTGCCGCTGGGTCGGCGGCTAATGCCGGCACTTCAGGGAACTTGCGACTTCCCTGTTCGTACCAGCCTGTGCCTCCGTTCTTCACTGTCCCTACAGGACAGCTATGATCTCTGGGGATCCCCTGAAGCGGCTGAGATATCTGTGTTTTCCCAGAGCCCCAGAATTTGACATACTGCCACGGTGCTGGCCACACCCCCTACTATCTGTTGCTTTTGGTTAAGAAATTAATTGCAACTAACTCTTCCCCTTGCAAAATTAAAAAAAAAAAAACAGGAGTGCTTCCCTTTGAACTGGGGGAACGGGCAGAGGTGGGAACGGAGCGTTTTTACAATTTCCTTTTCTTCCTTTCTAAATCTTGAATGGGATGTTTGCCAACATCTCCCCTCTTTTTTTGGGGGGGTGTAAAATCAATGCCATAAATTATTCATTGTCATTAGTTATCGATTTGGATATCTGGCCTGAAAAGGGTTCTTCCTTCTCTCAAAAAAAAAAGCCAGAGGTGGAAATCCCTCCCCTTCTCCTGCCTTCTCCCTCCCATTTCACCAAAGCTGTTCCTTTCTTCCTTCCCCCTCTAGCTGATTTGTTGGGCCCTAAGTGTCCCAGGTGTCGAAAAACCCAGGACGAAACCTCCTTCTGTGTATGGGCTGCGGCGAAGCGCGTGGGAGGGAGTGGCCATGGCTGATGTGCCAGGGTGAAAGGCTGGGGGAGGGCCAGCCGAGGAGAAAAGTTTGTGGCTAATAACGCAAAGGTGAAAACCTTGAGGCGAAAGAGGCAAGGTGAAGGGTTTGAGCTGAAAATTCCTGGACCCTTTTAGTTGCTACCTCTTGTACAATGTTGCAAACCTCCGTCTATAGTTCTTCAGGCACTCTGTCTATCAGATCTAATTCCTTAAATCTATTTGTCACCTCTACTGTATATTCATCAGGGATATGATTTAGTTCATACCTGAGTGGCCAAGTGTTTTTCCCTAATTTCTTCAATTTAAGTCTAAATTTTGCAACGAGAAGCTCATGATCTGAGCCACAGTCAGCTCCTGGTCTTGTTTTTACTGACTGTACAGAGCTTCTCCATCTTTGGCTGCAGAGCACATAGTCAATCTGATTTCTGTGTTGACCGTTTGGTGATGTCCATGTGTAGAGTTGTCTCTTGGGCTGTTGGAAAAGAGTGTTTGCTATGACCATCGTATTCTCTTGACAAAATTCTATCAGCCTGTGCCCTGCTTCATTTTGTACTCCAAGGCCAAACTTGCCTGTTATTCCAGTTATCTTTTCGCTTCCTACTTTAGCATTCCAATCTCCCATGATGATAAGGACATCATTTTTTGGTATTAATTCTATAAGGTGCTGTAGGGCTTCATAGAACCAGTCAATTTCATACTCTTCAGCACCAGTGTTTGGGGCATAGACTTGGATTACTGTGGTATTGAATGGTTTGCCTTGGATTCGAACTGAGATCATTCTGTCATTTTGGGGATTCTATCCCAGTACTGCTTTTCCTATTCTTTTATTGACTATGAAGGCTACTCCATTTCTTCTGAGAGTTTCTTGCCTGCAGTAGTATACCTGATGGTCACCTGAATTAAATTCACCCATTCCTGTCCATTTTAGTTTGCTGATTCCTAAGATGTCGATGTTCAGTCTTGACATCTCTTGTTTGACCACATCCAGCTTGCCTTGATTCACGGATCTTACATTCCAGGTTCTTATGGAGAAAAAATCTTTACAGCATCGGACTTTCCTTTCACCACCAGATGCATCCACAGCTGAGCATCCTTTTGGCCTTGGCCCAGTCACTTCACTCTTTCTGGCGCTACTAGTAGTAGCCCTCTGCTCTTCCGCAGTAGCATATTGGACACCTTCCGACCTGAGGGGCTCATCTTCCAGCATCATATCTTTTTTCCTTTTGGTACTGTCCATGGGGTTTTCATGGCAAAGATACTGGAGTGGGTTGCCATTTCCTTCTCCAGTGGATCACATTTTGTCAGAACTCTCTGCTATGACCTGTCCATCTTGGATGGCCCTGCACGGCATAGCTCATAGCTTCATTGAGCTACGCAAGCCCCTTTGCCACAACAAGGCAGTAATCCATGAAGGGGAACTTCTTCTTTACTATGGTTATATAATATCATTTCTGATTTTTCCCAGTTTATTTGTAATCCACTATATTTCCCAAATTCATTCAGATGTAAATATATCCTCTCTATATTAACTACTGGATTTTGAAATGTTAATAATGTATCATCTGCAAATAAATTTATTTTAGTTTTCTTCTGTATACCAATTCCTTCGATCAATGAGTCTTCCCTAATTGCATTTGCCAAAACCTCCATCAATAATGCAAATAAAACTGGGGATAAAGGGCAACCCTGTCTCGTTCCTTGGCTTAAGGTTATTGTCTCTGTAACACCATCATTTATAGCTATACTCGCTTTATTCTCTGAATATAATTGATTTATCACTTGTCTAATTTTTTTTCCAAAACCTAACTTCTCTATTAGTATCTTCAATGTAGGCCATTCCACACAATCAAAGGCCTTAAATACATCTAATGCTAATACACATGCCTTCAATTTTTGATTCTTTATATAATAACCTATGTTTAATACACTTCTTACTATAGCTGACATTTGTCGACCTCTTATAAATCCACACTGGTCATTTTTAATATAATTCTCTATAAATATATTCAATCTATTTGCTAATATTGCTGTAAAAATTTTAGCGTCCTGATTAATAAGGGATATTGGTCTATATGATCCTGGGTTTGTATGATCTTTACCTGGTTTCACTATCAGTATTATCAGAGATTGCTTCCAGGAACTTGGAATATTTTCCCCTTCCATTATTTTATTAAACATTATCTTCATCTTCGGCACCAATAGTCCTTTAAATTTTTTATAATATTCTACACCTAGTCCATCTAACCCTGGTGCCTTACCTATTTTCAATTTATTAATAACTTCCACTATTTCCTTTTCTTCTATTTGTGATTCCATTATTCCTTTATTGTATTCTTGAATTTTACAATTTAAGTTCTTTTCTATATATGCCTGACTTTCATTCACATTTATATCATTTCCCTTATATAGCTTTTCAAAGAACTTCTGAAATATCAACAATTTTTCTCTCATCATATTACATCTTTCCCCCTTATCATTCTTTATTACTCCAATCAGGCTTTTTGCCTTTTTAGCTTGTGTGACTCTAGCCAGCACTCTAGAATTTTTATTACTATTTTCATAAAATTCCCTGTTTAGGTATATTAGATTTCTTTGAGCCTGTTCTGTCTCAATAATTTGCAACTCTTTTCTTTTAGCTAATAGTTCTAGCATAATCCTATTCTCTCTACTATCTATATATTTACTCTCTAATTCCCTAATTTCCTCCTCCAGCCGTTTTATATATTCCTCTTTTTGTTTTTTTATATTATAAGAATATTTTATCCTCAAACCTCTCACTACTACTTTCATTGCATCCCATATTACACCTATATTACTACCTCCCTCTTCATAGTCCATATTTCTTTTAATTCCCTTACCATTTTTTCTAAAATCTCTTTATTTTTAAAAATCCTCAAATCCATTCTCCATCTACTTGCCTGTTTATAATTGCAATCTATTTCCATATCCATAGTTACCATTGCATGATCAGATATTTTAATTATTTTTATCTGCTCTCATTATTTTAGATAATATTTCCGATGTTACAAATATATAATCTATTTTTGTAAAATTTTTATGTCTACCAGAAAAATATGTACTGTATAACTCTTTTGATTACCATGTAATTCTCTCCAAACATCTTTCAGATTATTTCTATCAATAAATTTTCTTAAATCTGTTTTATTATACTTTATTTCCACTTTTGATTTTATTTATTTATTTATTTATTTGGTTAAATTTTTATACCGCCCTTCTCCTTATGGACTCAGGGCAGTGAACAGCTGTTGTGTCTTCGGCTCCCGAGCCTGGACCTTCGGAGGAAGAACCCTCCGAAAGTGAAGAGGAGGAGGAGGCAAGGCCCCCCTCTCCTGGCCCGTCTGGTTTGGCACCACCCCAGGCCCCAGCTGAAAGCCCTGAGGAGGAAAGCTCCTCTGAGTCAGACGTTAATGAGGAGAGGGAGTGGATTAATCCCAGGTGGCGACGATCAGAGAGACGGGCTCAGCAAAGGAGTGGGTGGGGCCGAGCACGAGGTGATGAGTCACAAAGCCAACGCCCCACAAGGTATAAAAGGAGCTGACCTTACCTTGTTGGCTTTTGTGATGAACAAATTATTACCTTGGCTGCTTGTTTCCTGAAGTACTGCATCAGATAAGTGTTTGCTAACCTTAAGACTGTTTGTTTTTGGACATGCCGGAGAGCCTTATCAGGGACTGGCCATGGCAACTCACAATAACAGCTGTCTTTATCTCTCCCGGGCTCGCTGCCAGCTTGTTGTTTATGAATGGTGAATAAACGACTTTCGTACACTTCTGTTTGTGTGTGTGCTTGTCTGGGCTCCTGAAGCAGGGAGGGGACAGAACAACAGCCAACTAAAAACACTGTATACAAAAGTTAAGATAAATTTTAAAATAATTTAAATAAAATTGGCCCATAATTTAAAAACAATTCAAATTTAAAATCAGTATCAAAACTTTAAAACCAGGACTTCCGGCGGTGACATCAGCGCACCTGGACCTAGAGAACGGAGGCTCCGCTCTTGAAAGTTCAAAATTCCCACCCAGGAAGCTGCTACAGGCGCTATTGATCTTGGAGAGATCAATAGAATAAGGAGGAACCTTCAAGGACCTCGGGGGGGGGGGGGGAAGGCAACCACCCTGAAGGTTCAGGAGAAACCCCCTAATTCCAGAGGGGAAAAAACCAGCCACTTTGGCTAGCCCGAAGCGTTGAAACCGCACAGCAGGGAGGCGAAGATCAAACCAAAGAATCACAACTGTATCCAGTTTAAATTGAAGCCAATTGAGACGAAAGCGAGTGAGTAAAGCACTGCAACAAAGTATGCCAGAAAGTGGAAAGCAGAGAATTTGAGAGCCCAAAGAAGGTGGAGAGCGGCGACGAGAGACGACAAGGGCGAAAGACTGACAGGCGGTGACTGTGCAAAAAAGAGAGAGACTGCTTGGAACGAGAAACTTCAATAGAACCTATACCCTGCTGAGTGAGACCAGATCTCGGATTTGAACGGAATAGAGAAGAAAGGTCTTTGGACTTAAATAAGGAACTACAGAGGGATAGACGAAAGTATCCAGAAAGAAAGCAACAGGAAGATAAAGAAATAGCGAGAGTAAAAGTGAGAGCGGCGGCGCCATTGAAGTGGTGAGAGCGAACAAAAGTGGCGCAGTAGAAAGGCAAGCGGAAAAGTGGTGATTTAAGACAATAACGGAGGAACTAATATGTTAATTAACTGATTAACAAAAGTGAACAGACCCTATTAAAGTGACTAAACTTGGGCTGCAGGCTTTTGGTAATTTGGGAAGTCTGAGAGACAGAGACATTAAAGACTATATGATATAAGAAGTTTGCCACAAGAACTTTTACACGTAAGAGCAAAAAAGAACTATATACCAACAGTAAAATAACTTTATATTTATACCTGATTAATTTCTCTAATAAGTGCAAACCGTGATTAATTTCTTTGTGATTGTGTAATTTTGAATAATCGAATAATTGATAATTACTTAATTGCATAAAGGGTTGTTTAGGAATTAATTAATAATAGAACTTTAAGTGAATAGTAACGTTTGAATAAGTTAATTAAAATAATTATTTAATCCTTATTTATATATTTATATCACTGACATTTGACCTGATAGATTCAATTTCATAGACTAATCATTTTATTGTATTAACTATATTAAGATCTAATGAAGTGTTAGAACTCTAAGTTTTTCCCCATACCTCCTGCATTTTATTTTTCCTTTTCCTCATTAGAATATACAAGTTATATTGATATATCTATATACATAACTGTTTACTAGAGTGTTAAGCGTTGAGAACACATATAAAAACTACAGGTTATTTAACATTGGAAGACCTACACAATATAGACTTTAGAGATCAGTACATCATCAATATATTATAAATAACAAAATTGAAAAACAGAAAGAGTACATAATTGTATGAAATTTTGGGAAAACCTAACAAAAAAAATTATTAAGATGACAAGCACCGGCGTAACCACCATAACCAAAACTACCAAAAAAACAACTCCAAACCAAGCCTCCCTGGTGGCATCCCCCGCCCAACAGAGATCCATAGAAACGATGCTAGGAACAGAAAAAGAAAAGACAGCCTCCATTCCCAGCATGCAAAATATCCAGTCAGCTCTAGCAATGATACAGGAAGTGATGATTAAGACCCAGGAAACGATTGCCAACAATCATGAAGAGACAAGACGAAACCACGATGACTTGAAATCTGATGTGGGAATGATAAATGACAACATACAGAAAATGAATGACAAAATAGAAAAGATCCAACAGAACATCACCAAAAACGAACAAAGGATCCAAAAGACGGAACTTAAAATGGAACAGACGATAAAAAAAGTGGAAATGCTGGAACATCAGCAGCGGGCAAGCAATCGGGAGACGGAAGATTCACTTACATTCCTCAAAATGGAAAAAGCATAATTTTATTTAAGGTTCCAGAATATAACGGAAACCAAAGAGGAAGATCTGGGAGAGACTATGACGGAGATTTTTGCGGAAGCATTACAGAGAGATAAAAATGATATAAGAAGGGATATAGACGAAGGCTACAGGGTGCATACTAATTATGCACGAAGGAACAAACTCCCAAAAGAACTACATGTCCGATTTACAAAAAAAACAGTAAAAGAGGAGATATACAGAAAAATGAGAGAGGAGGCAATGTACTACAAAGGGAAGGAAATAATAACACTGAAGCAAATCCTGAGACGTGTGAGAGATCAGAGGAAAAACTACAGCTTCCTCACATCACAATTAAACAAACACAAAGTGATGTTCCGTTGGCTAATACCAGATGGCATTTTAATTTCATGGAAAGATAAGAAAGTGAAGATAGACAACCTAGAAGGAGCCCAGGAGTTTTTCGATCAATATTTTGTTATGGAAGAAGATCAAGAAGCCAGAGAAGAACCCGAAAATAAAAGCCAAGAAGAACAATCCATAGAAGAAACGGAAGATGAACAAGAGGAAAAGAAGAAGTTGGAAAGAGAAAAATTGGAGAGAGAAGGAGCAAGGGGAAAAACACAAAGAATAACAAGGAACACAAGCAAACAAAAGACAACCAACAGATAAGAAGGAAGATGGAACAGGAAATAAAAATTATTTCGATCATCATAAACGGATTAAATGCCCCAATTAAAAGAACCCAGACATTTGCCAAATTACATAAATTGGAGATGGATATAATCAACCTACAAGAAGTCCACATAAAAAAATGTCACCAAAAATTACTAGAAAATACAAGATTAGGAAACCTTCACACTTCACTATCAGACCAAAAAAAAAGAGGCATTGCAGTTTACATTAAGAAACACTTAAAAACAAAACAGGTATATACGGATGAGGAAGGCAGAGTCCTAATGATCGAAATACAAACAGAGTCAAAAACAATACTATTGATCTCGATCTATGCACCGAACGAAAACCAACGGGCTTTTTATAAAAATATACATAATAAAGTAAAAGATTTGGATTATGAAAATATCTGCCTTGTAGGTGACTTTAATGCAATCTTGGATACAGAAAAAGATTATAAGAGTACCAAGAAAAACAAAACTAGGAAAAAACCCCTGCCAGATACTTTTATGGAAATGGCGCAAGAACTATGCCTACAAGATGCGTGGAGGGAAATAAACAAAGAAAAAAAGCAGTATACGTTTTATTCCAATCCACATCTATCCTGGTCCAGGATAGATATGGCTTGGATGACAACGAACCTCAGGAAAGACCTAGAAGAAATAGAAATATCAACAAACGTATGGGCAGACCATAGTCCGATAAAAATAATTTGGAAAGGATATCACAAAAAAAAAAGAGATGGATGATGAACACTGAAATTTTAAAAGACAAAGACTACATACAAATGATAGAAAAAGAAATGAAAATTTTCTTCAAGATTAACAGTAAAGAGCAAACTTCCCTCCAAAACTTGTGGGACACGGCGAAAGCGTATATAAGAGGTCTGACAATAGCACATGTGGCAAAGAAAAATAAAGAAAAACAGCAGAAAAGAGATCAACTGTTGAAAGAACTCAAGGATTACGAATACGAATTACAGAATGAACCCCAGAACAAAAGAATCCGAGAAAAAATAAATCTGACAAAACACAAAATAAATTTGATTACACAAATAGAAATAGTGAGGAAAATTAAATTAGTGAAACAAAACTATTTCGAACATGCTAACAAGACAGGGTGATGGTTGGCATACAAATTGAAGAAAGAAAAAGAAAAAAGGATCGTACATCAACTACAGGACAATACTGGTGAGATACAATATAGGAATAAGGACAAAAAGAATATAGCAAGAACATTTTTTCAAAAACTATATGAACAGGAAGAACTCCCAGAAGAAGACATTAGACAATACCTAAAAGAAGTGGAGATTAAAGAACTAAAAGAGGTACACAGAGACTTATTGGATAGGCCAATTACAATGATAGAACTTATTGAAGCGAGGAAAAAACAGAAAATAAACAAAACCCAGGGACCGGATGGAATACCAGCAGAGTTCTACAAGAACTGCCAACACTCCATAGATGAAACCCTGCTCGGAGTATTCAATGACGCAGTTATGGAAGCCAAAATTCCAAATTCCTGGACAGAGGCTATCATTACATTGATACCTAAAGAAGAAGCGGACCACACACATATCCAAAATTATAGACCGATATCCCTGTTGAACGTAGATTATAAACTATTTACATCAATCATTACAGAAAGAATCAAGGAAATAATTAAAGATTATATACACCCAGATCAAAATGGCTTCATTCCAAAGAGACAGTTAAAAAACAACATGAGACTAATAATCGATGTACTAGAATATTACGAAATGAATATAGACAAACAATCGGCCCTAATGTTTTTAGATGCGCAGAAGGCATTCGATAACCTCAACTGGAAATTTCTCACTTTACAACTGGAAGCTATGAAATTAGGGGACAAATTCATAAATATGATAAAGAGAATCTATTCCCTCCAGACAGCAAGAATAACAATTAATGGCGATCTGACAGAGCAATTCCCAATATCAAAAGGGGTGAGACAGGGGTGCCCCCTGTCCCCCCTATTATTCATATTGGCCTTGGAAACCCTTTTAAAGGAAGTTAGAAGAGACAATGAAATAAAAGGCCTAAAAATTAAACAGGAAGAATATAAACTCCAGGCTTTCGCTGATGACATCGTATTTATAATAGAACAGCCAATAACAACCGGCACCAAGTTATTAGACAAAATAGAGAAATACGGGAGAGTAGCTGGGCTCAAAATTAATAAACAAAAAACAAAGATATTAACCAAGAACCTCACTAATCAACAAGAAAAGCAACTAGAAGACGAATTAGGCATACAAACGGCAAAGAAAGTAAAATACTTAGGAATATGGCTGACTAATAAAAGTTCATCAATTAGAGAAGATAATTATGATAAATTAACAAAACAAATTAAAAAGGACTTAGGAATCTGGAAAAACTTACAGTTATCACTTTTGGGAAGGATCACCTCAATTAAAGTGAATGTGTTACCTCGAATACTATTCTTATTTCAAGTGATCCCAATAAAACCAGGGAAAAATTTCTTTAAGGATTTTAACAAACTAATAGCAGACTACATATGGCAAGGGAAGAAAGCAAGAATTAAATTAAAGCACCTACAGGACACAAGAGAAAGAGGAGGACTGGCACTACCCAACTGGGAAACATATTACAAGGCATCAGCATTAACCTGGATCAAGGAGTGGATGGAACTCAAAAACCATTGACTACTGAACTTGGAAGGATTCGATCTCCAGAGAGGATGGCACGCTTTTTTATGGGAGGGCACAGACAAAAGACATGAATATTTCCAGAGACATATAATCAGACAAGCATTATATCAGATATGGCAGAGTATTAAAAAGACACATTACAACAAAATTCCGGAATGGTTATCAACAATGGAGGCCCAGACTTATCCAAACGCCATGGACAGCAATAAAATAAAAACTTACAAAGATCTGCTAAATAATCAGGGGGAACTAAGAACGAGGCAAGAACTGAAGGAGATGGGTACAGACATTGACTGGTGGCCATACGCACAAATAAAATCAAGATATAAGAAAGATTTGGCTCAATTTGGATTCCAAAAAGGTCAAACTGAATTAGATAAAATTTTGCAAGGGACACAGGACAAATTGATTAAAAAAAATTACAATTACTTACGAGGATAGAAATTAGAAGAAGAGGTAGTAAAAAAAAATATGATAACCTGGGCAAAAAAATTCGGTTACAATATTGAATTAGACAAATGGGAAAAATTATGGACAATAAATTATAAACTGACAATGTCTGTACCCTACAAAGAAAATCTCTACAAAATGTTCTATAGGTGGCATTTGCCACCAGCCAGATTGGCAAGAATGTTCCCCGGCACGCCATCAACATGTTGGAAATGCAAGCTCCACAAAGGCACATATTATCATATGTGGTGGACCTGCCCAATGGTAAAACAATATTGGCAAAGGATCAGAACACAAATAGAGGAAATAACACAACAAAAAATAGAAACAAGACCAGAAACCTTTCTACTTGGCATACTAAATGGACAATATGAAAAAGAAACAACATATTTAATCACACATATGATAACAGCAGCACGAATAATATACGCACAATATTGGAAGAGTAGTGACATACCAACAGAAGACAGGGTAATTAGCAAAATCATGGAATGTGCAGAACTAGATAGACTCACAAAGGAACTACAAAATAGGGAGGAACACGATTATTACCTAGTATGGGAAAAGTGGTATACCTGGTTGGAAGATAGAAAAGGGAAAAAGGATTAGGAACTAAAGGGAGTGACCAAATATAGAAAGAGAAAAACAAACTACAAACATAGGTCAATAAAGAACCACAAAGACAGTTAGAAGGGAAAGACCAAACAAGGAGGAGTCAAAGTACGAATAAGAATATATATTACAGTTGCGATAAACTAGACGTATATCTGAATTTGTGTTTATATGTTTATATGTTTTGTATGTTTTTCTGTTTTGTTTAGTCTGTATCTATAAATAAAACTAATAAAAAAAATTTTTTTAAAAAAACTTTAAAAAATCTCACCAAGGCTCAAGGTTGACTCAGCCTTCCATCCTTTCTAAGGTAGGTAAATTGAGGACCCAGTTTGTGGGGGCAATAAGCGGACTTTGTATAAATATACAAAAGTATGAAGGCTATTGTTTAGCGCATTGTAAGCCGCCCTGAGTCTCCGGAGAAGGGCGGCATATAAATCAAATTTAAAAAAAAACAAACCAAGACATGGGGTCAGGCCAGCCCAGCTAACTGGAAGAAATGAGTTTTAAGGGCCCGATGAAAAGTCTGGAGGTCTGGGATCACTCGTATCTCTGGGGGGAGATCATTCCAGAGGGTAGGGGCCACCACAGAGAAGGCTCTCCCCCTGGGGGTCGTCAGCTGACATTGTCTGGCCGACGGCACCCTGAGGAGGCCCTCTCTGTGGGAGCGAACTGGCCGGTGGGAGGCAATTGGTGGCAGGAGGCGGTCCCGTAAGTACCCCGGCCCTAAGCCATGGAGCGCTTTGAAGGTAGTCACCAACACCTTAAAGCGCACCTGGAAGTCCACCGGAAGCCAATGCAGCTCACGCAGGAGAGGTGTCACATGGGAGCGCCCCGTCGCTCCCATAATCCCCCGCGCGGCCGCATTCTGCACCAGTTAGAGCCTCCGGGCTGGTTGGGTTGGATTTGTCAATTCTGCTATCCATAACCATATTATAATCACCTGCCATTATCAGATAACCTTTTTTTGACTTCTATTTCTTTATATACCCTATTGTAAAACTCTCTTTGGTTTATATTAGGTGCATACAAGTTTGCTAAAGTAACCTCTTTTCCATAAATCAAGCCTTGAATTATAAGAAATCTTCCCTTACTATCCCTTCTTATAGCTTTTATCATAAATTCACATCTTTTAGCTACAATGATTGCTACCCCTCTTGCTTTTATTTATTAAAAAGTTTTAAAACATTATTACAAACAAATTTCTCCCCTCCTCCCCCCACCCAGTCCCTTCCCCCTCCCCCCACCCCCCACCCTGACTTCCCAGAGCAAAATACAGGGTATAGCATATAATAAACATCCTCGAACATAAACAAACAAACTATAAGCTCTTAACTTCCCTTCGCCCATTAACTCCCCCTACATACCAAAATATAAACATATAAGAATATAAAAATCAACCTAACTACTTTATTCATAAACTATCTGTAACTTTTTAGTCCCATATTTATTTTGAAGATAGTCGATCCATCTTCTCCATTCCGATATACATATTTCATTCGAATGATCCTTCAAATATGTAGAAATTTTAGCCATCTCCGCCAAATTAGTTACTTTTAGTGTCCATTCTTCAATAGTAGGTACGTGTTCCTTCTTCCAATACTGCGCCACCAAAAGTCTGGCTGCAGTTATTAAGTTCAAAATTAAGTTAGTCTCTATAACTGTACAGTCTGTAATGATGTCAGGGTAAATGCCTAACCTCATTATGATCACCAGCCCAGGGTTGTGTAAGGGTTAACCCACCTACCATATATCCCATCACCCCCTTTGCCACTCCTTACCTTCTGGCTCCTCCCCCTGTGTATAAAAGGCTCTCTCCACGTGGAGACCAGCAGTTCCAGATATGTACCTGCAAGGAAAGGTCAAGAGGTCAGTAGCTGCTATGCAGGAAGGGCCTAAACCTAACATAGGCCTAAAATAAAAGGATTTTTGAATAGATTACTTTGTACCTTGAGTTATTGGGTCAGATCCATCCCTTCACAATATGGTAGCAGAGGATGGTTACCCATAACTCCGAATAATGACTGAACCAGCTGTTTACTCTGGAAAGAAGAACAGAGTAAACACGAGATCAGTCACCAGGGAGATGGCTGCACAACTCAACCCCAAAGGAGCTGCAGCGAGAACCACGACAACCGAAAGTGAGTACCCCGGCGACATGGACTCACTGGACAGAGACAAGGGGCAACGCGAGGAAGCAAGGGGCCGCGAACAAAAGACGCTGCAAAAAGAGAACCGGCTCAGAGAATCTATACTGAAACTAATGGAGGCACCCACAAGCAAAGAAGACCTCGTCGCGAAACTCCAAGGTCTCCTCAGGAACCATGGAGCAGCGATCGAGGACCCAGAAGCGATCCAGGAGGACACCGCGCCGGTAAGAGACAGGCTGGCTCAGTCGGACGACCTAGAGCCAGACGAATCTAATTTCATGCCCTCCTCCCGGTAGCCATCTTGGAATGGCCATCAACCAATAGAAAGCCGGGATTTGAATCCAACGGTGCGAAACGGCCTAGACCCCAAAATGAATGGGGGACAACCTGGGGACAACGGCAAAAGACAATCAATAGACAATCGAAGCTCGCCAACCAAACTCGAAATCAAAAATGCCCTAGAAACACTAGCGGCTGTGCTAGGCCCCACCTTCAGGCCTACCACACAAACCACTAGCTCTTGTGTCTTCGGCTCCCGAGCCCGGACCTCCGGAGGAAGAATCCTCCGAAAGTGAAGAGGAGGAGGAGGCAAGGGCCTCCTCCCCTGGCCCGTCTGGTTTGGCACCACCCCAGGCCCCAGCTGAAAGCCCTGTGGAAGAAAGCTCCTCTGAGTCAGACGATAATGAGGAGAGGGAGTGGATTAATCCCAGGTGGCGACGATCAGAGAGACGGGCTCAGCAAAGGAGTGGGTGGGGCCGAGCACGAGGTGATGAGTCACAAAGCCAATGCCCCACAAGGTATAAAAGGAGCTGACCTTACCTTGTTGGCTTTTGTGACGAACAAAGTTTTACCCTGACTGCTTGTGTCCTGAAATACTGCAGCAGCTAAGTGTTTTCTTTAAACGTGTATTGGATATAAATACTTGGAGCCTTATCAGGGACTGGCCGTGGCAACTCAAAACAACAGCTGTCGTTATCTCTCCCGGGCTCGCTGCCAGCTTGTTGTTTATGGATGGTAAATAAACAACTTCTGAATACTCCTGTTCGAGTGTGTGTGCTTGTCTGGGCTTCTGAAGCAGGGAGGGGACAGAACACTAGCCTAGAAGAGGACCCCGAAGGAACGAGGGCAGACGAGAGAATAACCACCGCCTGCCATGACCACCAATCAACAGTAGCCATCATGCCACCACCTCAACAAACAGCGACCATGCCATGCCACCCGACACTAACCCAAGCCGCGACAGAGGGAGACCAGGCTGGATACCCACCACTCCTGCATCCACCGCCGGGATTCGCTTCTCGTCCAGCATCCAGCGCCCACAGATCGGGATCATCCGCCGCTGCCGCCGCTGCCGCCGCTGCCGCCGCTGCCGCCGCTGCCGCCGCTGCCGCCGCTGCCGCCAATGCACCGCTGGACCCGCGGAGACACCACTCGCCGTCTGCTGCTTCCTGCCGAGCGTCCGAAGGAAGGTCAGCCACATGGAGGGAGACTCAAGCGTCCAGCGCCCAGCCCAGGTTCTTCAGGGGTGGGCCCGACCGTCACCCCACAGGCCTGGGCCTACAGCGAGGAGCCATGGCCAGGAGCTCCTCACCCGACGAGATCCAACGCCGAATGAGCCTCGCACATTCTCAGTCGCCACCTGTAATAAGAGGAACAGTGAACATAGAGACAAGTCAGTTCAGACTAGCATCAAACATACCATTGCCTTATTGCGAGTTCAGTCACATCCTGGACCATGCACAGCTACCTTCAGTAAGTAGCTATTATAGCAATTCTGGGTCAATGAATATTAATCTACCAAAATTGCAGATAGATGGAGGGAACCTCATAGAGTGGAGTCAACAGTTGCAAGTTGCTTTTATGAGGGAAAATGCACTTTTTCTGATTAATAGACCTCCACAAAAACCTTGGTCGTTAGAAATTGACTGTATACATCACAAGGCTTTTTACATATTGTTAACAACCATTCCTTCCACTATGTATCCCACCATTGGTAATGATCTAACTGTGTCTGAGATAATGCAAAAATTATACAGCCTGTTCTACAGTCAGAGCAGGGCCACAACAACAATAATTTCTTGTTCTGTCCCCGTCCTCCACACACACAACCCACACAGACAGACGAGGGTTAAAGGAGTAGCACACACACGGAAGGTTCGTTATCACGGCTTGGCAGCCCTTTGTAAACCGGCTGCCAAGGTCTTTACTAAACAAGGGAAGGGAAATACCTCCACCAGATAACAAAACACGTACACACCAATTGAGGGAAATATAATTCAAAAGTCCAAATCTTTCCAGCCGGCTGATGCTTAGCTCCAGGGACTAGCCAGGGTAAAACTTTGTCCGTCACAGAATTCCAACTGCTACCCCACTCCTTTAAATAACCTGTGGGGTGTGGTCCTGCTAATCCCTGGCATGCTTCCTCATTTGTTGAGCTCTCTTATCACGCCGGTGCTGGCGTGGGTCCAGCCACCTCTGGCCTTCCTCATTATCCTCCGACTGATCGGAGACACCTGGCTCCTGACTCATCTCCTCTCCTTCGGCCGGCAGCTGATGAATTACCAGGGAGGAGGGGCCGGGGGAGGGAGGCCTGGCTGACTCCTCTCCCTCCTGTTCAGAGCCTTCTTCCTCCGATGCGATGGCCTCAGGGGTCGGAGCCACAACATTTCTAGGGAGTTCTACTCAGCTAGACACAAATCAGGGGTTCCCATGAATGAGCACATATTAAAATTAAATGCAATCAGGGCCGAGCTCATGCAGAGAGGAGAAATAATAACAGAAGAAAGCATGATGAGCATTATCATCAATTCTTTAGATAGCAGCTGGGACAACTTCGTAACTCAACTGGATAGTCTCAGCTTAGAACACTTGTCCCTAGGCACACTCACAAATAGGTTAATAGCCGAGGACAGCCTGAGGAGGGACCGCCACCTATCCAGGAGAGACCCCAGACCCATAAATAAGGTTAAGTTCCAAGATAGAGCGAGGAACACCCCTGAATGCTTTTCTTGCGGTTCTAGAAACCACATAAAGAGGGATTGTCCCAGGAACAATAGGGAAAGAGGATACGGTGATTACAAAGGGAGACATTCACCAGACCGCAGGGGGAGGCAATCACCAGAACGCAGGCCTTTCAAAGAGCATGGGCGTGGGTGGTCACCCAATCCCAGAGGGCAACATGAGCGCAGAGATAGCTCTAGGGACAGCTACCCAGGCTCCATGTATGGCTTTAGATGTAATAACCCAGACACCAAGCAGAGGACAAGGGAGGACATGTGGCTCCTGGACTCAGGAGCCACCAACCACACTACGTATAACCCAACACTATTCAGTTCGCTCACCGAGACAGACTTCAAGTTGAGAGTAGCCAACCAGAGTAGTGTCCAGGTAGTGGGGAAAGGGAACATACACATCTCACAAATTGGAGAAATAGAGGGGATATTATATGTACCTGAAATACCCCACAATGTGTTATCCACCACCAAGCTCACGCAAGGCACAGACAACGAAATAGTGTTCAGGGATGGGGAAGCTCATGTACTCAAACAAGGAAATGAGATCGGGGAGGTAACTATACTGGAGGGACTACCCTACTTCACGCCTAGTACGGGAAACAAAGGAAGCATCAACACAAACATAAAAGGTGGGGAAGAGGGAGACACTGAACCAGAGGGGGTACATCAGGGGATAAACAACAGTAAGAAATCTAGTAAGGGCGTTGTTTCTATTGGAAAACCCATACATGATAACTGTGCGCACCTCCTTCACAGAAGGCTGGGACATATCAGCTTCCCCGTTGAGAATGCCAGAATGTACTGAAGGACTTAAAGTAAAAAACTGTGATAACTATTTAGAGTGTTCAGTTTGTAAGCGCTCAAAGATTAAGGTTAAGGCTAGGCCTAGAAAGTCAGAACGAACCACCGAGTCTCCCTTCCAACTCATACATATGGACTTAGTAGGGCCTTTGAAACCATCTATCAGACATAGAAAGAGGTTTTTTCTAACTATTGTAGACGATTACAGCAGGTATGGGTACGTCTACTCACTTAGACATAAGAGTGAGGTACCACAAAGATTCAAAGAGTTCCACAAAAGAATAGAATTACAGCACAACACAAAAATAAAACAGGTAATGACAGACAGGGGGTCAGAATTTATGGCAAGAGAATTCACAAGATGGTTAAGAGAGCAGGGCATAGTGCATTATTCCACTTCTCCTTTTTCGCCATTTCAAAATGGAGTATCAGAGAGAAAAAACGGGGAAAAAACCATGATGAGGTGCGTTTTGGAGGACGCAGGACTGGGACAATCCTTTTGGTCCGAGGCGTTACACTATTCTAACTACACTCTAAATAGACTGTGGTCAAGTTCCATTAACAAAACACCATATGAAATGTTGTATAAAAGAAAACCTAACTTGGCCCACCTACATATATTCGGTGCCCCAGCAGATGTCCATATCCCCAGGCAACTGAGAAGAAAGGGGAAAAAAATATCCAAGAGGTTAAAATTCGTAGGATATGAACCTGGAACGAAAGGCTACAGGTTCATAGATAGCAACAACAGGTTTATAGTCTCCAGATCCGCTAACTTCCACGAAAATTCAAACTGGTCAAGGCTTCACTCCAATGACATCCTCTCAAACAAAGACACACAAGACCATGGTCAGAGGGAAGAAGAAATAGCCACAGGAAAAATAAAGGGGACAAAAATAGATAAAACCAAACAAGCTACCAAAAAGATAGAAGACTACGTCATGACCATACACAATGACAATATCACACCTAGCTCCTATGAGGACATACTTAACCTTCCACCAGAGGAAAGAAAAAAATGGAGATTAGCTATGGAAAAAGAAATGGACAGCCTCAAAGACCTAAATGTGTACTCACCAGCCCAGGTACCAGCACACAAGAAAGCAATTGGAACCAAATGGGTGTTCAGAGTCAAAACACTGGAGAACAACAAGGCGTTATACAAAGCAAGGCTGGTCGCACAAGGGTTTGCTCAGAGATACCCAGAGGACTACACTGACACCTACTCACCTACCGTCAGGGTTGAAAGTGTCAAAAGTGCACTGGTTATAGCAACTGTTATGGGACTTGAAGTTTTTCAATTCGATGTGCAGACTGCATATCTCCACGCTGAGTTGGACAAGGAAATATACGTTAAGGCGCCCCCAGGATACAACAAAGGAAAAAACTGCACCTGGTTCTTGAATAAGAGTTTGTATGGACTTAAGCAATCGGGCAAGAGGTGGTACGATTGCTTAGCCAAAGCTCTCAACTCAATGGGCTTTACAGCCACCTCAGCTGACAAATGTTTCTTTATAAAAAGAGAAAAAGACTTATTTGAGGGCATACTTGTTTACGTAGATGATATCCTATACATAGGCAAACACAAAGACAAGTGTGACAAATTTGCCACTGAATTGGGAAGCCACTTCTCCCTAAAATCACTAGGTAAAATTGACAAATACCTAGGAGTCCAAGTAACTAAGACTGATAAAGGATTCAGACTTTCACAAAAAGAAAAAATCGCTGAGCTATTATCCAAATGCAACATGTCAGGGGCGAAGCCCAACGACACGCCCATGCAGCCAGTCTTTCTGAAAGGCATGTATGATGAATCCGAACCCTTCAATGACAACAAGTTGTATAGGTCTACCATTGGGTCGTTATTGTATATTGGCAATCGGACTAGACCTGACATTGCTCTGGCAGTCAATTTACTATCCAGACACGTGAGCAAGCCTACTTCCTTTCACTGGGACGCCATCAAGAGGCTACTCAGATACCTCAAATACAGCATCAATGCACAGCTTTGCCTTGAACCAGAGACATCAACTAAACCGAGACTGACCTGTTATGCTGATGCTGACTGGGCGGGGGACATCCAAAGCAGAAAAAGCACCTCAGGTTATGTGTTATTTCTCAATGGTAGTCCCATCCATTGGTACACAGGGAAGCAGAAACTGGTAGCCACTTTCACTACAGAGGCAGAATTCGTCTGTCTATCCTAAGCGACAAATAACTTGATATGGTTTGACGATTTATTTAATGACATTTGGGGTGAACCAACATACCCAATAATTATCCACAAAGACAACAAGGCTGCCATAGAGATATCAAAAGCCGATGCTGTAGGGCAATGATCGAGGCACATTGATATCAAATGCAAACATGTTAGGCAGTTCTCAGAGATAGGTTTCATTAAAGCTGTGCATTGTGACACCGAAGAGCAGATTGCTGATATACTAACTAAACCCCTACCACACAAGCAACACTCATATCTCATGTCCAAAATATGTGTTCATATGTAAATCATGTACATATTGTGTATCTGTATTCGGTTAGACATTTAGAGGGGTTTTTGTCAGGGTAAATGCCTAACCTCATTATGATCACCAGCCCAGGGTTGTGTATGGGTTAACCCACCTACCACATATCCCATCACCCCCTTTGCCACTCCTTACCTTCTGGCTCCTCCCCCTGTGTATAAAAGGCTCTCTCCACGTGGAGACCAGCAGTTCCAGATGTGTACCTGCAAGGAAAGGTCAAGAGGTCAGTAGCTGCTATGCAGGAAGGGCCTAAACCCGTGATGGCGAACCTATGGCACGGGTGCCACAGGTGGCACGCGGAGCCATATTGGTGGGCACGCGAGTGTTGCCCTAGCTCAGCTCCAGCACGCATGCGCGCACCAGCCAACTGATTTTCAGGCCTACCGGTCCCACTGGAAGTCAGGGAACTGGCTGTTTCCGGCCTCTGGAAGGCCTCCGGGGGAGATGGGGAAGGCTGTTTTTGCCCTCCCCAGGCTCCTAGAAAGCCTCTGGAGCCTGGGGAGGGGGGAAAACGGGCCTACTGGGCCCACCGTGCCATCATGTGTCAAAAGCAGGGGGAAGTGGGAGGGGTCACGTGCGCATGTGCGGGAGAGCGGGGCGCATTGAATTATGGATGTGGGCACACGCACCCGTGACCCCCCCGCTCCCCCCGCTTTTGGCACGTGACGGCAAAAAGGTTAGCCATCACTGGACTAAACCTAACATAGGCCTAAAATAAAAGGATTTTTGAATAGATTACTTTGTACCTTGAGTTATTGGGTCAGATCCATCCCTTCACAAATTATACCCAATAAGAAAAACTGTGGAGTAAATTTTATCTTCTTTTTAAGAATATTTTGCAAAATCCACCATATCTTAATCCAAAATGCCTTAATTTTTCTACATGTCCACCAAATATGATAATACGTTGCATCATCACCTTTACATCTCCAACATATAGGCTGCAAATTTGGATACATACAAGATAACTTCTTAGGATCTAAGTGCCATCTATAAAACATTTCATAAAAATTTTCTCTCAGATTTTGAGCTTGAGTAAATTTTACATTTCTAATCCATATTTTTTCCCATGTCTCCATCATTATTGGTTCCTCTATATTTTGAGCCCATTTTATCATACAATCCTTTACCAATTCAGTTTCTGAATCTATCTCTATCAATGCATTGTATAACCTTTTAATATGCATTGGGCTTTGATCCCTAATTTGCTTTATCAAATTTTCTTCATGTTGCAAAATACCCATTTTCTGATCTTCTTTCTATCTAATATACAACTGTCCATACTGAAACCAAGTTTGAATTATCCTTTCTGCCTTTAACATCTCTAATGGTTTCAGCTGCAATATACCTCTTTCCATAATAAGAAGCTCTCTATAGGTAATCACATCTTGTTTCTGTTCAATACTTACATTTTCTATCATATGTCTGGGTATTGCCCTCTTGCTTTTGATGTACCAAATGCCCTTTCATATACATCAGTATAACTTAAGTTCATTCACCCCCTTTTTAAATTTTTTTTAAAAAAATTTGATTTATATGCCGCCCTTCTCCGGAGACTCAGGGCGGCTTATAATGTGTTAAGCAATAGCCTTCATACTTTTGTATATTTATACAAAGTCAGCTTATTGCCCCCACAATCTGGGTCCTCATTTTACCTACCTTAGAAAGGATGGAAGGCTGAGTCAACCTTGAGCCTGGTGGGATTTGAACTTGCAGTAATTGCAGGCAGCAGATGTAAGTGGATGTTAATAACTGCCTTAGTCTACTGAGCCACCAGAGCTCACCCCTTCTTTCTTTTGATGTGTTTCTTGTAAAAATACAATATCTATTTTCTCTTTGTTAATTGATTTTTCAATTCTTGTTCATTTGTGTTTTTCCCCCAAGACATGTACATTCCATGTAGCTACCTTCAACGATTTCCCCATCTATTCCTCATATTATATATTATATAATTGTTGTTTTTTTTTTTGCGTAAGACCAGAATCTTATCACAATGTGTCTCAGCAAATTTCTTCCCAATCTTTTTGGGCCGACTCTATGTATTGCATCAATATCGTATCTTGTAAAGGGGACATCTGGGAGTATTGAGGTAGCCCAGTCCAATACTTCTTGGATCAACTTTGCTTCATTTTCTTCACTTTTCTCCAGATATCCACGTATCTGTAAATTTGAATGGCGCTGATGGTCCCGTATCTCGATCAAATCCTTTTTCACCTGATGCATCATAGTCATCTGGCTTTTTAACGCCCTATCATGTTCTCCCATCTGGGTCCTCACTTCTGTAATATTTTGCATCATATCCTGATTTTGTTTCATCAAATCTGTTATTCTTACATCCATACTATCCATTTTAACATTTATTTGCTTTAAATCCCCCTTTATTTCTCTTAACTCTTATGAGAGAACATCAAATTTATCTGATTGAGTCAGTGATTTCTCAGATGGTTTTTTCCTCACATCCATTTCTAAGGCTTTTTCTACTCGAATCAGGCGTAACTCTGAAGGTCTGAGGCCTACTTTGGGTCTTTGCCAAACACTTTCCACACTTTTGCTACATTTTGACATCCAACCATCCAAAAAGAGCTCTTGACCCTTTAAGAGTTTTACAGTCTATAGTCCACAAACATCACTTCCTCCTTTGTCTCGTCCTTATCAACTTATCTCCATAAATGCAACTTAATAAAACTAAATAAATCCAATAGCATCAGTTAGCTTTATTACACACACACCTTATTTAGGCTCTGTCTTAAAAATATTTAGTTCTTCCACCTTCTCCGGGCCTCAACACTTCAACTGAAAGAAGGGAGTAACAGGCCTTCATGCTATACACTCATAAATCAGCTATTTGTCAGGTTCCGACGTTGTCTTAAATACATCACATTTTCCAAACAAATAGTCTTTGATGAAATCTTTCATTTATTAAGAACAAACATGTCTGGTCCTGACTCCATCGGTGCCAGTACTGACCTGTTAACCCCCAAACCCTTCCCTTTCCATCCCTCAATTCTCAGCGTCTCATTGGCCATCTTCCAAGTCACTCTCACTACTTCACCTCACAGGAATGTCCCCCTCCCATCCCATCTCCTAGGTGATATTATCTGCCGGGTAGTAACTGTGTGAAAAGTCAACCTGCTTCTTCTCTCTCCTTTTCTTTTTTCCCCCTTCATGTCAGCACTGGGACGAATGAAACTTGGGGTGCTGACATCCGGCCCCTCCCCCTTCCTTTTTCCCCAAGGGGAAAACAACAAGGTAATACCCGTTATCCCGCCCAAGGGTGTGTGCCCCCCTCCCGGCTTGCCCAGGTGATCTGTATGGAATTTGGCTATAAGGCGGTCAGCTTGGATGTTTGTGCTCTTCACCCAGGAGGCCTCGGATAATGGGTAACCCTTCCATTTAATTACGTATTGGAGGCGCCCCCTGTGCCATCTTGAATCGAGAATTCGCTGTACCTCATAGTGAGTTTGGCCCCCAACGACCGGGGCCTGGGGGGGTCACGTGGTGTCAGCCTTAAAGTTGACCCCACTACAGGCTTCAGGAGGCTGCTGTGGAAAACGGGGTGTATCTTCCCTAGTAGCCGGGGCAACTGCAGTTTTACTGTGACCGGGTTGATTATTTTTACTATAGGGAACGGTCCTATAAATTTCGGGCCCAATTTCCTGCTCGGGAGTCTAAGTCTCAAATACTTGGTGGAGAGGTAGACCTTCTCTCCCACTCGAAATGGTCTTTGGGGAGTTCGGTGCTTGTCTGTTTGTTTCTTATAGGATTGTGCCGCCTGATGGTCCCTCCTCCAGAAGGATGGCACGGTCAAATTTCTCTTTCAATTCATCTTGTGGGCTCTTGAGTGGCCTCTCCAAAGATTTTTGGTGCCTGGTCTGCTGCCAGTGCCATAGCCAGTCTGCCCTCCCCAGCTCACTTAGGGGCTTCCCCTTGTCTTGAACGTTCGGGAAGGGAACGTCAACCTCTGGGAATTTTGGCAAAACCCCCAAATACTTATCTTTTTTTTCCTTGGCTTGCAGCTTCGCTGGGAGAGGGAGGAGCAGTGGCTTCGTTCCATCCAAGCTGGCTGGAATCAGGGCTGGCTCTTGTCCAGTTGCTTGAATTAAGTTATCTCTGGAAAGTTTGCTCTCTGCCATAATTACCGGACTGCGCTTTCATTTACTCCAGACATCGGGGGAGGGAGCTGGAGGTTTGGAAGTCAGCCAGCTTAGCTTGGAGAGGAGTACTGGCACTCTGTCAGGTTCTGACGTTGTCTTAAATAAATCACATTTTCCAAACAAATAGTCTTTGATGAAATCTTTCATTTATTAAGAACAAACATGTCTGGTTCCGACTCCATTGGTGCCAGTACTGACCTGCTAACCCCCAAACCCTTCCCTTTCCATCCCTCATTACCCAGCATCTCATTGGCCATCTTCCAAGTCACTCTCACTACTTCACCTCACAGGAATGTCCCCCTCCCATCCCATCTCCTAGGTGATATTATCTGCCGGGTAGTAACTGTGTGAAAAGTCAACCTGCTTCTTCTCTCTCCTTTTCTTTTTTCCCCCTTCATGTCAGCACTGGGACGAATGAAACTTGGGGTGCTGACACTATTATCTTCTCAGCTATACTCCTTTAAACTCTTTTTCTCAGTCTTCAATCATAGGGCCTTTCCTCTCCCATCACCTTCAAAGGCCTCTCAAGACTCTTAATCAAACATCCAAGCTCACAGCTTCTCTGAAAAATGTCCAAAAATGTCCAATTCCAAGTCAAATACAATTCAGACTTCAGGAGAAAGCAAGGGAAATAACTCACGTTTCATAATCTCTTAAATTCCATAATCTTTAGATGGGTGTTGTATTTTTTAAATCCATTCTCTACGATGGCCTGAAGGAGACAGAAATTCAGTGTCTGTCATCTATCACGGCTAGCTCCGCCCCCACAGAGAAATCACTCGTCAAACTTTTCATTTCAGTCTTTTTTTTTCTTTTTCCAAAAAAAGGGGTGTGTGGGGGAAAGCATCAGCTCCCCAAACCCTGCAAGTGGCATTTTCACTCTGGGATTGAAGGCAGCCAGGTTCGAAAGGAGGTGTATTCCCAACGCACAATGATAGATTATGTAAATCCTGCAGGAATGGCTAATCAATCACTAGGTGGGGTGTGAGCGGAATCTAGTTGATCTCTGAATTCGTTTTTAACTCCACACTAACTGGAGAGTCAGTGTGACATCACAGCAGTTCCTGGCCCTTGAAAACCTGGAGTGTGATTAGCTGAAGGAATGGGCTGCTTCTGCCCATCCTCCTCCTCCTCCTCTATAATTCCTATGTAGACATGCAGCGGCGGGGGGGGGGGGAGAGGCAGAGAAAAAAAAGCATGGCTAGGCAAGGCGAAAGAAAACAGCCACAGCAGCTGTTAGACGGGTGATTACCGGTAAGTAATTCTCCCAGCCTTTTCTTTCCCCTCTCACTTCTTCTTGCATCTCCGTTTGGTTTCCATTGCTCCACTCTTGGACTTTTGGGGAGGATTTTTTTCCCCCCTGCCCAAGAAGCGAAACATCTTCAAAGAAAAACCAGAAAGTCTAGTTGCCTCTTGGAAAAAGCACCTTTGGGACATAGAGGTGATACTGTTCTTCAAACCAAAATGCATCCTGCATTCAGGTGAACACAGATCCTGTCCAGCTCAGGAAAAAAGTGCTTCAAATTTAAGGATACTTAGCATTTTCTCAGATGTTCGTTTGTGCACAAGTGTGGAGAATCTGCTGTTTAACCCAATATTGTCATTCTGTATATAAAAGTTCTGGATTCTTCTCTTCTGCCCTATATTTCCTCTTTCTCTCTTTTGTGTTTTTTCACTGTAAATCCCAGTGTAATCATTTAAATTCTTTATATCCTTTCTGTTCCACTCTTTTTTCCATGTTTGTCTCTTTCTATCCTCCCTATTACTTTCATTGTTAATCCCAATGTAATCTTTAAAAACCTCTTTTTTTATTATTACTATCCACATATTCAAATACATTTTCACATTTGGTCTCATTTTCTTTATCTTCTTTGTCTCCAGCCTCTGTGTCTCACTTCTCCCTCTTTGTTTCCTTGTCAGCTTGCAGATGCTCTTTCTCGTTTTTTATGTCCTCAAATTTTGATTCCCCATGTATCATTGTAGTTATTTCTCTTTATTTCCCTTTTCCATGACAAGTACATCGCATTAATCATTTCTCTAATTTTCTGTGCCATTTTATTCTTTTTAAGTTAATATTGTTCCAATTTTAAAAGTTCAGTAGTATTCCTTTTTTTCCTCCCCCAGAGTCAAGCTCCTTGCAAACAAAGGGATCCTCCCCAAAAGTTCTCACGGCTATTATCTGTAAAGTTCATGATTTTCCAAAACACAGACCAAGTTACAATGTTCCTTTTTGCTCCTGATGGTGTCTCTCTGTAATCCACAATTTCCAGTTATCTAACAAGTATCCATTTTGTTTCAGTATGTTAACCATCTTAACTAGTTTCTTTTTCCCTTTTTGGCTTTAAGAATACCAAGTCAATTTTGTAGTTCAGTCCAAATTTAAACAGCTCTTTTCATTTCTTTTTCCCTTTTTGCTTTTGTTTATACAGCACTTCTGTTACAAGGCTTATTATCCATTCTTTTTTTTAATTTCTCTTAAAGTTCATGAGAAAGAGGAGAGAAAAAGGATCTAATTATTCCTTTCTGATCCTTTAATCAATCTTGGGGTAGTTTCTTTCATTTTTAAGAGTTTCAGGACTTCCGGGTTGAGTTACGATCCTCGCTGACGGTCCCTTTAAGACCGCCAGCCCCTTCGCCTGTCAAAGAGCCATTTTTTCGGCTCGAAAAACCTCGAATCCATTAGGATTCGGCAGAAGAACTAGCGCTGCACAGGTAGAGCCCCTGTGAGACCCCCGGAAGGCTTTTCTTGCTTCTGGGGAGGCAACAGGGTGTGCTCCCTTTTCAAAGCACAGGAGTTCCGGACGGAGGGGAAACTCTGCTATAACTGCAGAGCTAGACGTCGTACTCAGCGTCAAAAAGAAAGAATAAATAGCAGGGTGGAACGGATCCTCTACAAATGCAAGTATATATCTGCTAGCCCTGTGAATCATTTTTAAAGAATTTTGAACAAGTTGAACCTGAGAAAGTTTAGGACAAAGGGGAAAAAATGGCGCTTGCTTTCAGCAGAAAGAACAGCTGTAAGCGAAAGTAGTTTGCTTACAAAGTAACAGACTTGATTGGAAGATAGAATACAAAGTATTTTGGACTTATTGATTTTTCTGATTGACTTTATCTATCCTGGAGAGATTATTAGCAAGATTTGGAGCAATCTGTGCTGGAAAAAGAAAAAGAAATAGTAAAATGTCTAAACAAATGAAGTCAGATTCTAAAGCAGCGGGGGGGGGTGTTTCCCCCACTCGTAAGTCTGAACAGCTTCCTCTACAGCAATCACAAGCTCAGACAAAGGAGGATGGCTTCCAGGATTTAAAGAACTTTATTGTGACAGAAATTAAAAAGTCTGAGCAGGAAGTTAAAGGTATGGTTGCTAAATCTGAGCAGGAGATTAAAGACATAGTCCAAGAAAAATATGATCTAGTTAACAAAGATATTCAAACAGTGGTGAAAGGCCTGTCTGATGTACTCCTGCAGGTTGATAAAAAAGTGGATAAACTTGCTTTAGACGTGGATGTTAAACTGAAGGAATCTGATTCTAAAATTGTTGAGGTGGACCAGAAAACTCAGAGGTTGGAGAATGAGATAACGATGATGCAATTTAGATCAATGGAATTTGCCATTAGACTTAGAGGCATAAAAGAGAACAGCAGGGAAGATCTTAGAAAGATTTGTGCTGATGCTCTGGCAGTGTTGCTGAAGGTTGATAACTCTGACGAGATTCTTTATAAAATTGACAAAGCCTATAGAGTGAACTCTCGAGTGGCAGTATATAGGCAACTACCTAGAGATGTGGTGATATATTTTACAGACAGAAAGATAAGAAATGCCATTTTGCAAAATTCATTTGTTTCTACTGTGCAAATTGATGGA
This sequence comes from Ptyas mucosa, assembly GCA_012654045.1. NCBI lineage: Eukaryota > Metazoa > Chordata > Lepidosauria > Squamata > Colubridae > Ptyas > Ptyas mucosa. The sequence goes on along the minus strand of WNWU01012949.1, from coordinate 160,229 downwards.
TCTGAGATTGGAGTTTTTAAAGAATTACCACCTAAAATGTTAAAGGATAGAAAGGATTTTGGATTTTTGGTGGCAGAATTAAAGAAACAGCAAATACAATTTCGGTGGGACGCCCCAGTTGGCAAAATATTGAGGATACAAGGAGTGAGATACCGTTTAAATACTATATCAAAAGCAGAAGATTTTTATTATAACATTTTGAAGGCGGGTTCAACATCTCCTCGTACATCTTCGCCAATAGATAAAGAGGCTCAAGCACAGAGGGAATTTGATCAAGAGACTGAGGAAAAAATAAAACAGTCACAAATGCAAGCAATGGAGACCCAGGGGGCAGTAGGTGGTTTGTTGGTTGATCCCTTTGCACCACTTCCAATCTCCCCTTTGGAAGACACATCGAAATCTACGAGAGAGGTGCTGGATCTTGATGTGGGGTCAAGTAAATTTGATGAGCAACATATAACTAGAGCAGTCTCTAGGCAAATTCTAGAAGCACAGCAACAGGAGAAACCCAAGTCACAAAGAAATAAGAAGGTTAAGGAAAAGGCACAAGTTGAAGTTGTGGGAGGAACAAAGCCGAAGATTACCTGTGTGCAAAAGGATCTTCAGCAACTGTTCTCAAAACTTCACAGCAGCCCAAATGACTAAATTTTTGTCTTGGAATGTGAATGGATTGAATTCTCCATCCAAAAGAAGAAAAGTATTTCATTATTTGAGACAATTTAATAATTATGTCATTTGTTTGCAAGAAACTCATATCAAGTTGCAAGATCAGAAATATTTGATGAATTCAAGATTGGGAATGCACTTTATTGCTTCAAATTTGGAAAAAAAGAATGGACTGGTGATATATATAAATAAAAGATTTTCAGCTAAACTAATAGAAGCAGATGATTGTGGGAGATATATAGCAATTGAATTGAATACTGACAATGGTCCAACCCTAGTGGTTGGAATTTATGCTCCTAACCAGCAACAAGAAGCTTTTTATAAAATGCTTTATTCTAAAATTCTAGGTTGGGACTTTACATCTATTTTGATTATGGGTGACTGGAATCGAGTAATACAACCAAAAATGGATAAAAAAGTGTGGCTAAATTAGGTGCTAAATTACCACAGGTCTTTTTTGAAATGAAAGAGGATTTGGAATTAAAAGACATATGGAGACTGCACAATCCAAATGAAATGGATTTTACTTTTTATTCGGATAGGCACAAATCTTTTTCCAGGATAGATTTTATTTTGCTAACGGTTGATTTACTTCCTAAAGTAAAGAAAACGAAGATATTTCCTAGGACTTTAACTGATCATAGTCCGGTATGGATAGAAATAGAGATGAGAAAGAAGGAAAGAAGATCTTGGAGACTAAATGAAAACTTATTTAGATATGAAAAAAATGTAGACAAACTTAAGAAGCATATAAAGGATTTTTTAAAAATGAATTTAAACAAAGGCACTCCTATTGAAATTGTTTGGGATGCAGCTAAAGCATATATGAGAGGAGTACTGATACAAATGAATTTTAAACATAAACAAAATAGACAGAAAAAAAGAATAGAGTTGGAAAATGAGACAAAGAAAAAGGAGCAGCTATTGGTAAAAAACCCAACAGATGGAAAATTACAAACAACTATAAAACTTTTGAAAGACCAATTTCAAATGCTCATAGCAGAACAAACAGCAACTAATTTACAATTTGCAAAACATAATACTTTTGCTAATGCTAATAAACCAGGCAGATGGTTGGCTTACACATTGAGGAAGCAATTAACTTCACAAACTATTGATAGTATTGAGTATGGTGAGAAGGAAGTTTTCCAGCAAGAATCAATTAAAAAGGCTTTTTTGGATTATTATGCCAAGTTATATTCTAAAGACAACATACATGATAATTTTATAAATAAATATCTAGAAGACAAAAGGATTACAAAAATCTCACTTGTACAAAAGGAAAAGTTGGATCAATTAATGACAGTTGATGAGATTAGCTATGCTATAAAACAATTGAAAACAGCTAAAGCCCCAGGAATGGATGGTTTAACTGCAATTTACTATAAAACTCTACAAGCAGAAATGATTGAGCATCTTAAAGATTTATTTTGTAATATACAGCAAGGTGGCAAAATACCTTCATCATGGAAAGCAGCTTTTGTATCGTTAATACCGAAAGAAGAATCAGGTCCTAAAAAACCAGAAAACTTTAGGCCAATATCTCTTTTAAATACAGATTATAAAATTTTTGCAAAAGTATTAGCCAACAGATTGATGCCAGTTATCCAAGAGGTGATTCATCATGACCAAGCAGGATTTATTGAAGGCAGATATATGAAGGAGAATGTTAGGCAAATCATAGATTTATTGGACTATTTAGAAAAGAATAAACAGATCCCTGCAGTGCTGGTTTTCTTGGATGCGGAGAAGGCCTTTGATCAAGTGAATTGGAATTTTATAATTAAGACTTTGGAAAAAATGGGTTTGGGGAATCGGTTTATACAAATGATTGCAGCAATATATCAAGAGCAATTTGCACAACTTATTATTAATGGAAGTTTAACGACGAATTTTAATATACAAAAAGGTACTAGACAAGGTTGTCCGTTGTCCCCATTGTTATTCATTCTAACTCTAGAAGTCTTGTTGAACGCAATACAGGATTCGAACTCTGTGAATGGAATAGTCATAAGGCAAGAAGAATACAAAACCAGGGCATTTGCAGATGATCTGGTAGTTACCCTAACACGCCCGATGAAATCAATAATCCAGATGAAAGACATTATAGAAGAATATGGTATGGTGTCAGGATTTAGTTTGAATCAGAAGAAAACTAAAATGATTGTTAAAAATTTGACAGAAAAACAAAAAATTGAACTTCAAAAAATGGCAGGTTTTGAAATAGTGTCAAAGGTTAAATATTTAGGGATACAAGTTGCAGGTTCAAATATAAAATTGTTTCAAAATAACTATGAGGTTTTGTGGCAAAAGATACAAAAAGATATGCAAACTTGGAAAAAACTGCAGCTATCTTCACTTGGGAGAATATCAGCAGTCAAAATGAACATTTTACCTAGATTCATCTTTTTGTTCCAAATAATACCGGTGCTAAAATTTGATAATCAACTGATAGAATGGCAAAAAGGACTGAATAAGTTTGTTTGGAATGAGAAAAAACCGAGAGTTAAATTGAAAATTATGCAAGATACTTGTGAGAGGGGCGGCCTCAAACTTCCAAACCTTCGACTGTACTATGAAGCAGCAGCATTGATACAAATAAGTGATTGGTTTGGGAAAACAAAAACTGAAATATTGAATATTGAAAGCCACGATCTGGATTTAGGCTGGCATGCATATTTATTCTATGAGCACAAAGTGGATAAAGTATTTAATAGTCATATACTTAGAAGTGCCTTGATGAGAATTTGGAAGAAACATCGACATAATTGGGATTATAAAATTCCGCTCTGGCTGGATCTTGCTGATACCATGTGGAATACAAATATTAAGTCACTCGGGGGGTTTTTATATAAAGATATACTTTTTACTGAAGGGGGCAGATGGCATTTGAAGTCATTGGAAACGCTGTTGGCTGAAGGGATTACTTTAACTTGGTTGCAGTATAATCAACTACAAATGAGATGGAAAGAAGATCAAAAAACTGGTTTAATGGAGTATGAAGAAGAATTGGTTAGACAGATAAAGGAGAAAGGTCCAATGCATATTAAGAGAGTTTATAATCTTTTGTTAGAAAGGGACTCAGAATGTGAATTGGTTAAAGATTGTATGATTAAATGGGCACAGAATTTTGGTGAACCAGTTATGATGGATACTTGGGAAAAAATACGGGTTCAGAATGTTAAATTTACTCAGTCACAGAATTTACGGGAGAATTTCTATAAAATGTTTTATAGGTGGCATTTAGATCCCAAGAAACTGTTTTGTATGTACCCCAATGTTCAACCAAAATGTTGGAGATGTGACTGCTTAGATGCTACATATTATCATATATGGTGGACTTGTAAGAAAGTGAAGGCTTTTCGGATAAAAATTTGGTGGGTTATGCAAAATGTTTTGAAGAAAAAACTACAATTTTCTCCACAACTGTTTTTACTGGGTATAGTTAAGGATTTTACATTGGGGAAAATAAAATTGATTTTGTATATGGTGACAGCAGCTAGATTGTTGGTTGCCCAATATTGGAAGAAAGATGTTTTGCCTACCATTGAACAATGGACTCAGAAAATGGCTGGATTTGCAGAAATGGCAAAGATTTCAGCTTTTTAAAAAGATCATTCGCAAGAGAGTTATACACAGGAATGGAAAAAGTGGATTGATTATGTACAAAATAAATATCAAACTAGAAAATATTATATAGCTTTTAGCTGAGGAAGACTAGATCAATTTGATAATACAGAATAGTAAGCAGGGTATAGAATATGAAGGGGATGAATAATATATATTGTGTTTGGAACAACTAGAGTTTTAAATAGTGGAAGTTCGTGGGAGGGTTAGGGTGGGAAAGGGAGGGAATTGTATTTTTTAGGTTTACTTGATTAATGTAACATATAATGTTGGGGGACAGGGGGGGAAAAAGGGGGGGAAATTTGTATTTGAAAAACTTTTTCAATAATAAAAAAAGAGTTTCCACGTTATTTTCCAAATTGTTTTGTTCAAAAATCAATTTTCTATTCGGGTTCTTTTTTAGTCTCTTTAAAAATATGCTCCAATGTCCTCTTTTCTTCCCCCCATGCTTATTAGCCACCGTTTTCTCGCTAGGGGTCTTCAGGTTTTTTTAAAAAAATTCCCTTATTTTGAGTTGGCTAACACTCACCCGGCTCCAAAAACTCCGTTCAATTCACCGCTCCTGCTCCATGCTTAGTCCGGTTGCCCCAGCTTCGTGACAGCCACAATGGCTGCCGCCCCCGCTGCCAAGTTGTAGAGAGCTACCTCTGACCATCGAGGAACTTGCCTGTTCCTCTTGGTCTTCCGAGGTGCCTCTCCTTCTTCCCTGTCCATACAGGACGGTTCTGGTCCGAAGACCCCTTGGCAGCGATTCGTCAGTCTGGGTTTTTGCGGAGCTCTTCAGAGCTCGCAAATTCCCCGACTGTCTCGCTGCGACGCTTCCGGTCAAAATAAAAAAAAGAGAAAAGAGAGAGGGAACAATGGGCAACATAGGGCAAAATAGGAGAGGTCAGGATTTTTTTTTTATTATTATAAAAGTTTTTATTGGTTAAAAATAAACAATATTATCGCTTACAATATGTGGAATTTTCATTATCCTTTTACAAAGATAATATATATTTTCTTTTTTTCACATACAGCAGATCTTCCCTTATTAAAATTTCAAATTTAACAACCGGATTTATACAAAAATATCAGTTCAGTATCCAGAGTAATATTAAAGTTTACAAAAATAAGAGATATCATAAAAGGCACAACGTAATAGATTCCTCTCACTTCGTCATTTCTTGGTTCTAGATCTCAAGGTTCTGGCCTTAGCACCCCCTTCCTCCCGGACCGCCACGGCCTCGCCCGCCCCCGTTCCTTGAACATCTGGTACATCCCCTTCCTCGGTTCCTGTATCTTCACCCTCTAGGAGGGTCTTATGTTGCTCCAGATAAGCCTGAGCCTCCGTCACACTATTAATTTTCTTCCTACTGCCCTCCCTGAAAATCATCAAACCTTCCGGCATCAACCACCTGAAGCCAATTCCCTTAAGGTACAATTTACTTGATAAAAAATAATAATTTCTTCTTAATTCTCGTACCTGTCTAGGGATCTGCTTCAGAATGGTGACCTCCTTGCCCCTGTATATCAGCGCCCCCGATCTTTGAGTTCTCAGTATTTCATCCCTCGTTTCCCTTCTCACAAATTTAATGTGGACCTCTCTTGGGACACTATGTAAAATTGCATATTGTGAGTTTACTCTATAAACTAGATCCATATCCCATCTCATAAAGTCCAAACCTCTTTCAATAAATTCGCCCAACAATTTAACCATCACTTCTCGCAGATCTTCCTGGTCCACCTCTTCCACATTTTGAAACCTGAGAAAATAAGACATTCTATCCAGCTGCGAAGTTAAAATTACATTTCCTCTCATTTCTTCCCTCTTCTGGATTGCCCGCACCTCCCCCTCCAAACCTCCCACCTTTTTCTTATTCTCCTCTGCCACCTGTTGAACAGCAATTAAATCTTTTTTCATAACTACCATTTCAGATTTTATTTCCAGTTGGCCTTTTTGCAGGTCATCAAGTTTGTTAAGCTTCTCATCCAATTTTGCCAATTTTTCCAAAATTTTTTCCATGTCACCTGCAGCTGGTCTTTGTCCTTTAGCCATCTTACAGTAGTAAAGAATGAGAGGTCCTCAGGTAGGCACAAACATCCAGAGAGAGAAGATTCTCTTAAAAAATCAGCGCTATTTCCTCACGATCCACCAGAGGGCGCTCACAGGAGCAACGAGTCCGGCTTGTAGAGTAGGTCAAACAGGAAACCAGAGGTGGGTGATGTCATCAATTGTGTACAAAGAAGCAGGAAATCAGGCCCCCGCCATAATTCTCCAACAAAGAGAGGGGCCTCCAGCCTCCCTTCCCGAATTCTGCCTCCACCATTCTCCACAAAAAATCAGCGAGGTAAGAGGTCTCCTTCTTTTTTCCTCCTCTTTCTTCTCAACTACGGCACCCTTCCCAGCTACAGGGGGGGAGAAGCTTCAGCCCCCCCTCTCACCCGCAGGATGCCTCGTCGCTTCGCCAGTCAAAGTCTCTCCTTTTCTACTTATTCTCCGGCCTGCATCCCTTCCTCTTCCGATCGCCTCTTTACCTGCTGCCTTACTTTCGATTTACACCGGGTCCTACAGGCACATGAGCACGGAACGGCCTTGGGAATGGCCGCTACGTGCTGCCCCCACTCGCCGGAGCCTCGGGCGCGCCAGCATTGGCCGCCCAGACCCTGGAGTTGAGGCAGGGGACCCCTGGCGAGCCACCCTTAACGACGGATACCCCAAAACCAGGGCACCCAGCCCCGAGGGGCCTCCAGGCGGAGGGATTCAGACGCTGGGGCAAAAGCTTACCCAAACAACGTCTGCTGCCATCCGGAACCGGAAGTCATCTTCAAGAGGTCAGGATTTTAAGGTGCAGGAAAGAAGGGGAAAGAAAAAGGTGAAAATAAAATTGAAAAGGGAGAAAAGGAGAAGGAAATGAAAGAGGAATTTGAGGTATACATTTAGAACTGAAATGTGAATTGTAGCAAGTAATAATGGTAAAGTATATGATGGTGAAAATGAACTGTACAATAATTGGAATATTATCATTTATAGTTTTGAAATCTAGATAATGATGAATTTTTTTTTCCTTTTTGAGAAATGAATAAGTTTAAAATGTAATAATTGAAATACTGTTAATGGTTTATGGTGGTGTGTATAAAAATGATTAAGTGAGGATTTGAAACAGTACATAGGGGAAGCAAGTAGAGAATAACAGTAAGAATATTTTTTAAATTTAATTAAGGGAATTGTAACAGATGAAATAGTTTTAATGATATATTGTGATGAAAGTAGAAATGATTAAAATGTGGTTCGGAGGAACATGGGGAAATTATTTGATGTATAAAAATGGAACTAATTGGAACAGCTATGTGTATATTTGTTTTTTTTCTTTCTTTTTCATTAAGTGTTTGAATATATAAATAGAAAAGATACTTATGGAAGTAACCGATTATATTAAAATGTTGGACTGTATTACTTAAGAAAATGTAAGCCATAAAATAAGTGGGCTCACTATTACTGTAAGAACTGAACAATTGTAACATCATAAATTAATTATTCTGATGATGGATTGGGGCTTAATATAGAATAGAAGGGAAATTGGAATTTGGTTAAAATTAGAGATGAAAAAGAAGGGTAAAATTGGTAAAAAGTAGATGAAAGTGAACACTATGGCAAAATGGTAATCTTAAATTGTAAAAATTAAAAATTGTTTAAATTTGTTAACTGGCCAAATACTCTGATCAGCAAAAATACATTGTATATTTGTGTGTGTGTATGTGTAAAAAATAAAGAAAAACTTTTTACAAAAAAAAAGTGTGGAGAATCTGCTTTCCCATCACCTGTAACACCTTGTGAAATACAGATATTGGTCCCATGATATAGATAGGAAATTGAAGCTGGGAGAGAGACCATCATGTGTGAAATTTAAAACTAAATCACTTCTTCCTTGAGGATATAGTATTTATTTGAATATTTCCACTGAAGACATAGTATTTCAAATAATCCTATTTACCCACACACACACAGATTCCTTCTCAACATTTTATGGATTATTACCTGTGACCTAAACTAGCATCTCCTGAATGTATCAATCTCAGTCTAGACATTTAACTCAGATTATAAATACACGACTGGGAATAAAAAAAAATTCCTGAGCTTTCTTGGGTAAATTGTTTTTTTTTCCAAAAAAGTTTTTATTTTTATTTCTCATCAACACATTTACATGTACAATCATTTATCCATCATTTTTCATTCATCTTATCTTTTAACTTTCATTTTTCATTTTTACTTTTTTGGGGCTGCTCTTTTACCATTTACCCTTACCACAACCTTTCTTCTTCTCCCCCCCTTCTCTTCCTTCCTCTTTCTCCTCCTACTTTCTTCGTTCCCCTTCCCTTCCCCCACTCCTCTCTTCTTCCCCCCTTCTAGCCTTCTCTTCTACTCCTCTTTCCCCTCCCTTTTCTTCCTCTCCTTTTCCCTTTCTTCTTTCTCTCCCTCTCCTCTCCTCTCTTCTCCCTTCCTCTCTCTCTACTCCTTCCCCTCTCTCTTGTTGTTTCCCTTTTCAGTTTAATCTAGAATGGTATTAGAGCAGCCCTGATTTTCTATTTATCTCTATTCTCATTTCAATTTCTTATTTGATTAATATTTATTTCTATTTCATCATTTATGTACATTTTTATAATAATCTCACTTTTTCCCTTCCCCCCCCCACTCCTTTTACTAGGCATCATCTGGGTTTCTATTTTTCTGATTATTTTCTCCCATCTTTTCCCTATCTATTTTATCTCTATACCCTTATTCATATTTCCTTTCTAACTAATCGTAAAATTTATTCCGTGTCCTGAAATACATCGACTCCTCTTTATCTTTTATTCTCAATGTTAATCTATTCATTTCTGCACATTCTAAAATTTTCTTTATAATTTCTCCTTCCAACGGGATTTTATCTGTTTTCCAGTTTTGTGTAAATACAATTCTAGCCACTGTTATTATATGAATAATCAAATATGTATCTTCTTTACTATAATTCTCCGGTAAAATTCCCAATAAGAATATCTTATTCCCAATAAGAATAAGAGCCTTGGATAGTACAGTGGTCTAAAGCCCTGTTATTAACATCAGCTGCCTGCAATTATTGCAGGTTCGAATCTCACCAAGGCTCAAGGTTGACTCAGCCTTCCATCCTTTCTAAGGTAGGTAAATTGAGGACCCAGTTTGTGGGGGCAATAAGCTGACTTTGTATAAATATACAAAAGTATGAAGGCTATTGCTTAGCACATTGTAAACCGCCCTGAGTCTCCGGAGAAGGGCGGAATATAAATCAAATTTAAAAAAAAAAATCTCTGGTTTTAACTCTATATGTTGCTGCAACATTCCCTCTAACCATGCTTGTATTTTTGCCCAATAATGTTTTGCTTCTTTACACAACCACCACATATGATAGTATGATCCCAGCAACTGGTGACATTTCCAACACTTAGCTGATTTATCTTTAAACATCTTAGCTAATCTTTCTGGTGGCATATGCCATCTATAAAACATCACATACAAATTTTCTTTATAAGCTGTTGCCATTGTTAATTTATAGTTTCTTTCCCAAAGTTGTTGCCATTTCTCCAGTTCTATAGTGTATCCAAAATTATTTGCCCATGCTATCATTGTTTCTTTTACTTCTTCATCTTCTAGTCTAATCCGCAATAGATAATTATATAATTTCTTAATTGTTTTTTTATCTGTTCCTGTCAATATTTCATCCAGTTCTGATTTCCCCAAGTTAAAGCCATATTGTCTACGATCTGCTTCATATCTTGATTGTATTTGCAGTCTTGTATACCAATCTATCTCAATCCCTTGACTCTCTAGTTCTTGTTTTTGTTTCAGTTCTCCCTGATCTGTCAAGATGTCCTTATATCTAACAATATTCCTCATATTTACAATATTTGGATATGTCATCGCTTCTATTGTAGAAAGCCACATTGGTATGTTCAGATAATGTTTTTCTTTCACTCTCTCCCACATTGATAACAAACCATTTCTTACATAATGTCTCTGGAAATATCCATGTATCCTTTGTTTCCCGTACCATAAAAAGGCATGCCAACCCAGTTGCAAATCATGGCCCTCCAAGGTCAATAGTCTTGTATTCCTCAATAAGATCCATTCTTTAATCCATGTTAATGCTGCCGCTTGATAATACAGTTCCCAATTTGGTAGGCCAAACCCACCTCTAGTTCTTGCATCTTGCAGCATTTTTATGTTGATTCTTGCTCTCTTTCCTTGCCACACATATTTCCACATTATTTTCTTCAGCTCTTCAAAGTATTTTTTCTCCAGTTTTATTGGTATAGTTTGAACTAAAAATAATACCGTATATACTCGAATATAAGCCGAGTTTTTCAGCACATTTTTCAGGCTGAAAAAAGCCCCCTTGGCTTATATTCGAGTCACGGAAAAAAATGCCTTTTTCCCTGCAACCGTTTTGGCTCCCGGGGTTGCAGAGAGGCTTGCTAAAGCCAAAATGGGGTGTAGGGGGGGGTGCGGCACCCCTCCCCCACGCCCCTTTTTGGCTTTAGGGGTTGCAGGCAGGCAGGGGTGAAATGCTCCCGCTTTGGACCGGCTCGGGCAAGTAGGTAGCGGAGATTGAGGCAAGTTAGCAGTACTGGTAGCAATTGGTGGCTGGCCACGCCCCCGAACCAGGCCACGTGGAAGGCAGGCAAGCTTCGCAGGGCTGCAGGGAAGGGAGCTTCCCAGCGTGCCCTCCTCCTCTCCCAGGTGACTGTTCTGTCCCCGTCCCCCACACGCACAAACCCACACAGACAGACGAGGGTTAAATGACTCGGGCTCTGACATCGAGTACAGGCGTCCCAACGGCAGGGGCGCGTTGGGCAGCAGGTCCACCATGCAGTCATAGGGTCGGTGTGGGGGCAAGCGGTCCGCCTCCTTCTCGCTGAACACATCGGCAAAAGGTGTCAGCTCCGGAGGCAAGGAGACGGCCGGGGTGGAGACGTCCTGGCCGGCACAGGTGTGGCGGAGGTGGTCGACGCACTGCAGGCTCGGGAACGAGATGGCATTCCTCGACCAGGCCACCCGAGGGTCGTGGGCCTGCAGCCAGGCCATTCCCAGGACCACGGGGAAATGGAGGTCCGCTGTCACATAGAACTGGATGGCCTCCTCGTGCGTCCCAATGGCGAGGCGCAAGGGCTGAGTAGCAAACTTGATGGGCCCCGCCATGAGTTCCGGCCCATCGATAGTCTTGACCCGCAACGGAGGGTCCACCGGAACCAAGGGGACCTTATAATGGCCCACAAAGGCCTGGTCCATAAAGTTCATCGTGGCCCCTGAGTCCACCAGTGCATGCGCCTGGATCCCCTCCGTCCGGTTGGCCAACAAAACCCGGGTGTCCAGAATCAAATGCCGAGGGGGCTCACAGTCCACAGCCGCCGACTCCGGCGGGGCCTGGTTATGTGCCTGGCCCAGGGTTTCCCCTAGACCAGGCCCAGCCCATTTCCCGGCTGGTCACGCCGAGACTCCGGAACAGGCTTGGGTGCCCCCCTCCGCTTCCTGGGGCACGAGGCGGCAAAATGTCCAGCCTCGCCACAATAGAGGCACAGTCCTTCCTGGCGTCTCCGCATCCTCTCCTGGGCCGTCAGGTGAGGTCTGGCCGCTCCGAGCTCCATGGGCTCCTCAGCCGTCGTCACCAAATGCGGGATGGTCTGGGGCGCTGTCGGTGCGGGACGCGGGGGTGCGGGAGCTGCCGGGGGTTCCTGAAGGGCCCGACGAGGCCGTCGCCGGAGGAGGCGGGCGTCGATCCGCAGGCACTGGGTCACCAGTGCGTCGAGGGTCGGAGGCACCTCCACCCGAACCAACTCGTCCTGCAACTCATCCGAGAGGCCGTCCTGGAAAGCGTCCATGAGCGCCGCCTCATTCCAGGCCGAGTCCTGGCTGAGAAGTCGAAACTCCGCAATATAGTCCTGCAGGGGGCGCTTCCCTTGGCGGAGGTCCTTGATGCGCCTCGCTGCTGTCTGAACCCGGAGGGGGTCCTCATACATCACGCGCAGGTGTTGCAAAAAACCCTGATAGTCCAGAAGCAAGGGGCTCTTTTGCAGCAAGAGGGGCGTGGTCCATCGGGCGGCAGAGCCGGAAAGGTAGCTGATCGTGAATGCCACCCGAGCCCGGTCATCCGAAAAATCCTCCGGCCTCATTGCCATGAAAAGCTGGCACTGTCCCAGGAAGGCCGGGAACATCTCCGTCTGCCCAGAAAACCTCTCTGGCACGTTCACTGGGCATCTGGAACGGGGAGGAGGGGGAGGAGGAGGAGGGGGGGAGCTGCAGGAGCATTCCCCAAAGCAAGCTGGTCAGTTAGCTGTGCCACTTGCTGCTGCAGAAGCTGATTGGCATCTTGCAGCTGCTGTAACTGCTGCTGCAGCTGTTGGTCCATCGTGGTTAAACGATGGTTTATTTTTCAGGTGACGGACAAGATGTTCTGTCCCCGTCCCCCACACGCACAAACCCACACAGACAGACGAGGGTTAAATGACTGGCACACACGGAGGTTTCGTTATCAAGGCTTGGGCAGCCCTATGGGAACTGGCTGCCAAGTTCTTTACTAAACAAGGGGGGGTATTCCTTCACCAGATAACAAACACATACACACCAGCTGGGAAAAACACAGTCCAAATTCCAATCCTTGAAGCCGACTGAGGCTTGACACCAAGAAACTAACAAGAATGAAACTTTGTCCGTCACAGAATTCAAACTGCCACCCCACTCCTTTATATAGCCTGTGGGGTGTGGTCCAGTGACTCAGCTAATCCCTGGCACGCCTCCTCATTTGCTGGGACCTTTTAGCACGCCGACGCTGACGTGGGTCCAGCCACAGCCTATCTTCCTCATCACTTTCCGACCGATCGGAGACAACTGGCTCCTGGCTAATCTCCTCTCCTTCGGCCGGCAGCTGAGGAATTGCCAGAGAGGAGGGGCCGGGGGAGGGAGGCCTGGCTGGCTCCTCTCCTTCATGTTCGGAGCCTTCTTCCTCCGATGCGATGGCCTCGGGGGTCGGAGCCACAACAGTGACAGCCAGGGCTTCGCAGCCTCCTCTTTTCCTCAGAGGGGCAGCGTCTGCCTCCAAGTTCTTGCGGAGGGAGGAACATACATAAACACACACGCCCCTGTTGCCCCCCCCCACTACTTTTGTTGTCGGCTTAAAGTCAATCTTGAAGAGCTGGAAGACATTTCCTTACATCTCCACCAAACTCATTGTTGGGAGCGTCAGTGATCTAAGGAAACGTCTTCTTACACCTTCTCCTCTCCATTCCCATTCCCCCTACCCCGTTTTTCCATTTCTGTGCCTGGATTCTGCTAATTACCCCTTCTCCTTCCCATTCCCCCCCCCCCTCGTTATTCCATTTCTCTGCTGGATTCTGCTTCTGCAAGAAAAGGCTCCGATGTTTGCTTGGGTGGTGGAGGGAAACTCAAAGCATTGGGGTCTTCAGAAGGGCAGAATGAGCTTCAAAATGTGCAGCTCCTGGCTCTAACAGTGAGTGATGTCAAGTTGGCTGGGGAATAGGGGCACTGGAGTTAGGCGGGTGAATCTACAGAGGGCGTCATTCTTTAGGCAGGCTGAACATTATGGGGCTTGAAATCAGGGGTGGCGAGGGCTGAGACACAGAAAGAGACAAAGAATGAAAGAGAGAATGAGAGAGAGAGAGTGGGAGAGAGACAGAGAAAGAGTGGGAGAGAGGATGAGAGAGAGTGGGGGAGAGAGAGA